>CALYOO010000404.1:0-34181 GCA_945261195.1 Cryptosula pallasiana
AGAGATGCTTATTGGCAAAAAGCTATATTAAATTTACACTTGGCAGCAACAGTTGGCGGAACACAAAGTAATATCAGACTTTGTATGCACATTGTTCTTAAGCTAGACAAAAAACTGTTGAAATTTTTTGCCTTGATTGACACATATCTTAAATGAGACACTAATATATCATTGAAAATAATGCGCACGAGTAAGTTAAATGACCTTGATATCATAACTGTTCAGAAAATATCACTTATTGATCGATGTTAGTAGTAACATCGGAGGAGATATCTGTCCTTAGACTCCATGACAGCAATCTGCTCCTATAATACAGCGGATGTTACTTGCATTAAAACAAAATGTTACTCAGGATTTTCCGTGCGCCCAGAACCCCAAATCCCTGAGTGCAATGCCTAGGAAATAATGTCACAATACATGTATGACACAGCTTGTTATGAATAGGAACGCAAAACTGATTTTTACATAAAATATAGGTGAAGCCTGGTTCCCATAGGCTTTAGACGACCACAGACAAGTTGCAGATAGTTTAAGATAACAGATCTTAGATGATATGAGACAATCTTAAACAGTCTCGGATTTTTGGTTCCCATAGAAAAGGTTTCTTAGGATATCTTAAGATAAGATGTCCTAAGACAGTTTAGGATTGTCTGAGACACATGGTTCACATTCACATACAGTCTTAGGATATCTTAAGACAAGATTTCCTAAGACAGTTTGGGACTATCTGAGGCACGTGGTTCACATTCACATACAGTCTTAGGCTATCTTAGACAATCATCCGAGGCAGCCAATCAAATTGCAACTTTTGTGAATTTTAAAAAGTACAGATAGAACATTTGTTTCATGATAAGCGTTATCAAATCCAGCCCAAGCTTTGGGAAGGCTCAGTAATTAGCATTGCACCTATCGTTAACTTATTTTGGCACGGTTATGGGTATGATGTATAAGCTTTATCAAAACCTGCCAAAGATTTGGAAAGCTCAGTAATTAGCACTGTTCCTATAGTAGTAATATGCCAACAACATGTGACAAGTTTGTGAAGTTAACCACCACCCTGTGTGTAGCCTGTTTTGACACCTAAAACCGAGACTGTCATCATCAGATGTTTACATTGCCTATACAATTACTAAGGACGCTATTAGCAATGTCTCCGGAAGTAGTGCAAACAACGCATCACTTCGGATTGCTGTTTTCATTTGGTAAAAGAAGACAACTCCTGAAAAATTTTCGTTTTAATAGGTTTTTAATTTTACTTGAAAATGTAGTTTAATTTATTTTTTTGCCTCAATTTTTTTAAATTAGTAAGAAAAAGCATGTGTGTTTCCATAGCTAGAGCTACTTTTGCAGATTCGTTAATACCAATAGCTCAAAAACTGCTGTGAATACCCTGAATTTGGCTAAATTTCTTGTGCTCCCCTTTAACTTCGTTGTAGGCATATATTATCAAACAGGATTGTACCACAACACTTTAGCAGGTATACTACAGCAGCTCATATCAATATCTGTATGAATAGTATGCTGTAAATGGAAGAACATAAGAAAGGTCCCTTCAAAATGTTCGAATGAATGAATTAGTGTTGTTATTTATACCTGGTTTGTTTAGACTAAACAAAAATCATAAACATCAAGCCCGGGGAAATATTCAAGTGAAACGCTAGTCTTGCCGTTAGTTTCCAAACCAACTTTCATAAAACCATTTGGGATTGGTATTATATTTCAGAATTCTAAACGCCTCGAAACACAAAATAATTATAAACATGTTAAAATGACTAGCTTATCAAAGATAGGAAATGGAACAGTCCAAGAGTTTAGTCGTGTAAATAAACTGGAAATTTTTTTGAACTTTAAACTATTTTTCAACAATGTTGCATACTATGTCATATCATGTTAATTCACCTGTTCATTCAAAGAAAACATTTTCATGCACTGATGGCTACTATTGGCAGTAAAAGTCTATAAGTTTTCCCGAAACATGTAAAGGTAATTAGTGACGTAAACTTACCAGACATTTCACACAAAGTGCAGTTCCACAATGATAACTGGACATTACAACTAATTATGTAAAATCTTTGTGTAAGTTGGAGAGGTTTTTTAGTTTGAGTAAAACGATGACAAATAGGAATATTTTCCTGGATGTTTGTGGATATAAATATGATGAGTTTTAGCAAAGTTTCATTCAAGACAGCGTTCTACATACAACAAGTCATCATGAATACTATCTCAATAGTAGTTTTAGTGGCTGTTGCAGTGGGTTGTCTAACAACAACCACAGCTTACGTGATACACAAACGTAGAGTATGTAACCATCTGTCTGAAGAAGATCTAGCTGGTGTGTTAGCTGGTGAAGCCAACTTGGAAAGTATATCTTCATTGAGGGTAACCACCAACACAAGTTCAACAGACTGTACAGATGAGAAATACAACAGAGCTGGTGATGCACAAGTCTTATTGTAAGCTTTGCATTAGACTTTTATCAGGTTAATTTTTAAAGCTAATACATTTACTCTAAACTTTACATTTGGGTAAAAATCAAATCTGTTGTAGGTACTTGGTTACATTTAACACGATACTTCGGGATGGCGGACATTATTATGGTGACTCTATCTACACATACGTGCCATGTCGGCAGTTTCGGACACACGACAGAACTATACAATGTAAGAATGGAATGTACGTGTCTGCTAGTAGGGAGTTGTCTCACCCTGTTGTAATACAAAGAAGCAACTGTCAAGCCACACCTGTAAGGTTTACTAACATTATCACTAATCGTACCCTGTTTTGTACAATATAGTCACTACTTTACATTAATCTATGGTTGTACTCTGTCACCTCAGTAATACCATAAATGTGCTATTTGGTTTCTATTAAGCTTTCTTATTAAACGATTTTATATTTGCACCTGAGCTATAGAATGCAATCAAGCAGCTGAGAATTGATACTTTTGCAATGCTGATGTTTTTCAATAGCTGGCTTTCGATTTTCTAATCTTTGATATTGGCTTCAAGTTTTTACTGGTGTGCAATTTTAATTTTTTTAGCTTGTGTATATGAAGAATTTTATTTTTGTTTGTTTCTGTTTGAAATCAATATTACAATCATATATTTGCTCTACCCAGCTTGTTTTTGCTGCAAAAATTTCAATCACTGATTATAGGTGGGGGCTTTTTTGCTGTTTATCAGTATACAAACAACAGTAAAAAAAATTATACATGCAGGTTTCTTGATAGATCAAAGTAAAGTTTTTTGACAAACCTATTTAGAAAACGCAACAAAGCTTTATAGATGTAAAAATTTCACCTGTGGAAGAGGAATGATGGATTGTGGTTGGGTTTATAGACTGGTTTGTGAATAAGTATTGTTTATAAATTTTTATTCCCTGTTTCATGCATCTTACTTGTTGTATCTAAGCAGACTTTTTCAAAGTTTGCAATCTGCTTAGAATCAGTTTGACTGAAGTGTGTTGGTTGGTCTTTAGTTCAGCATAGCCCAAATTCCTGCATTTAAACTACCAGATTATATATGCCACAACCTGTAGATTATTTTCTACTCAAGTTGTTGCTTGTGAAAACACTTGAAACCAGTTATTTTCAAATTTTTTTGAAATGGTGTTCGTCCTATTGAAAACTCCAATGTTTTATGTTTCGTTGCTTAAACACACTAACACAGTTATCTGCCCATCAAGCTTCCTGTGGAGTAAAACACCAAGTTTCGCTATATCTCTGCAACCTGTTGATCTAGTGTTATTGACTATATGGGCAAAGAAAGAGTTTCATGCGCCGCAGCATCAAAAGTTGCGACTTCCCCTTGAACTGTCGATGTCAGAATAATGCCATCTGCTTGGCTTAACACACATTCTCTAAATGTTGTAAGACTAAATATTGTAGCAGCAGAGAACATCAGGAAACAAAAGTTAGGTTTTGCTTTCATGCTCAGATCCAGTTAAAACTGCACTTGAACGTAATTTTGTAAACGCAGTTGCTGTTTTTTTCCAAGTTTCCATATCATGACAAACTGGCAATACTGCCGGCGATAAAAGGAATTTCGTGTCAAAAAACCATTGGTGTTTTAGAGTGGGAATCAATGAACAATAGAATCAATAGATGATTTTATAAACATTTGTAGTGGCCTGTAGCATTCTGTGTGGTGAGCTGAATATTTGTCTCTATGAATCGTGGTCACATCTGAAGGTCGTTTTTTTTCTGTAGGAATAATTGCAGTTTGTATATGCCAAAGTAGCTTTTGTTGAGCTGGTCTTGCCTCCAGTGAAAGAACATGCATAGTTTGTGAAAGGAAAATGAAATGAAAAAATTGTATGCTGTTTAGCTGAAGTACATATATTTTTGTTGGTATATTACAATTTTTATGTTTGCAACCATGTTGCATGCTTATGGTGTTTTTTTTTATACAGAGTGTATTGGCGATAAGATTCAATAGAGATTTGGTGTTGATTGACTTTCAATTTAGACTGTATGACTTGTGTTGTCAGTTATTTAGGTTATCTATTACATGTGTGAAGTATTTGGGCTTTTGCAGATAACGCATAAAATATACAAAGTTTTGATTATTATAGAAGACTTGGTGAAACAAATACTCTTTTGATTGTGGTACCAAGACTCCGATCTGAATCCCCTGCGTAATAATGTTGCTAGTTGCTCCCATTAAAAAGAGTTTATCACACCATTTCCTCCATTTGTAACATATTGTCATCAAAGTTGACTCAGGGCAAAGTACTATTGTAACAGATAGTGGTATTAGCAACCACAGAATGCTATTAAGCTCAAGTGTTCTGCCTCTCTCTAGAGGGGACACCACCGTATCAGTCAGTACCACCTGTATGGTAGACTTTAACAACTAGTGGCAACCAGTGGCTCAGATATATTAGCCAGTGTAATTTGGTTATAATGCATGTAGTTATCACAATACAGCTCTAGGGTGGCTTTCCTCTAGAGTAAAAGCATAACCAATGTCTGGCAGAGAGTATATATAACACAGTATATCCTTCTGTCTATAGGCCTACAGGAGTCCAAACATTACAGTGACTAGGCTAGCCGTACAAATTTGCCACCTCTATACCAGCAGTGTAGCCGAAGTTAAACTCACCAGTGGTGTAGCTAGATATTCACCCCTATAAAGAAGTTCTATTCGTTAAATCCATTTGTAGGGTTCAAATAATTGGCAGATGTTCTAGTTATACTCAAATTACCTCATGTGATGTTGCTATCATTTTTAGGGAGATACCACATTACAAAGGTTTAAGGTTTCAATGATAATGCTCAAACTTCAATCGACTTGTTGTTCATTATCTAGGCATTAGCCGATGGTTTACTAATACTCAGCCAACCAATCACTAACAAGCATATTTTGGGTGAGACAAAATGTAAATCTGCTCAATACACAGTATCAGATGCCAGTGACTCATAGAGTTGCATTCATCTTGACTTATCTTACCCTGTAGTTCACTCCTCCGGTTACTTACTGAGGGAGATGATTCTAGAACACAGACACTGTTTTGGTGCAACAAGTACAGACTTAGTTAAAACTCAGGCTGCGATGATCATGCAAGCAAAGCTAACTAACTCAGTCACTAAGTTAAAATATTTACATTAACACTTGGATTGTTTTTGATGTCAGCTTCATTTGTACCTACTCAGCGCAACTTTTGGTCTGATGACTTTGCAATAATTTTCGTGAAAACAAGCAAGCAATTACATGTGAAAAAAGTAGAGAATGCGTGAATAGAAGTGACAATGCATTATAATACAAACAAATGTATAATCTAAAATAAACATAACAGCCCATTGGGAAACATGCATTGGAACATTTTTAAAACGGGGACTGTAGCATTCTTTCTCAAGCATCATTTAATCCTGGAAACAGTTTGTGAAACTTGGTAGCCTATTAGATATATATAAAAATTTGATTACATTTTATTTTAATGTATAGCAATATTTGTTATAGAAACATTTAAAAACAGATTATTGAAAGGAAAGTCGAAAACTTATCTCAAAATTCCAACAGCAACTTTTTGTTACAGAGAGGAGAACTATCCAATTACAATCTCAAAAGTTCTTATTAGTGTGCATTCCTTTATCAGAAACATACGTGCATGCTACAATTATGATGGAAACAACTATTATAGCGGAGTTGTTTTCTTTTGGGGAGACAACTGCATTGTTTAGGTTATTGGTTCTAAAAACACTAGCGATTCGTTGCGTATATACTCCTAACAGCGCAGACTTTATACCAATTGTGTAAACTTCAGTATTTCAAACCCATGAAGGAAACGTTAAAATTATATACCTCCATTATGGATCATTTTTAGCTAATAGATCTTTTGAGTACACAAGTGAGCAAAATATATGAGCCAAAAATGTTTAAAGTTTTTCATTTAAAAAGATTTTCACCATTCAGAGTTCATTTTTTAAGGCAAAAGCACCGAAATTTTTGAAGCTGTAGAAAGTGTGACATATAGACCTAGTCTTATGTAATATGTGTTACAGTGCACCCTTTGACAGCTAAGCTTTTAGTTTTACTCAAAGTGTATTTTTATTTTATAATTATTTTGTAAACATTGATCCAGTTTTTATGTAAAATACCATAAAACTGGCATCCGCAAACGATGCTAAACTTTTTTTTCTAAATTTTTACACTTGGAGCAGATCATGCTTCTACTGCAATGAGTTATTGATCAATCTGAACAAATTTCAGAAGTAAATATTTCAAAAAAGTTCCAAAGATGTAGCAGAAGTATTTTTTCACGGAGCAGAATAATATTAGTTTTATGATAAATGACCTACAATGCAAAATCACACACTCCGTATCAGTTAAACGCAATACATCTTTTACTTGACATTCTTGTTGTATTGAGCAAGGAGTTGTCTTTTTTAGGGCTGACAACTCCAGTTTTATCAGTGATGATAAGCAATAATCTTAATTTACTGGATTAGTTCTTCATTGTTATGAAGCTAGTCTCATTCATTTCAAAACCAATTTTTTTATTGAATGAACTTGTCAATAAAGTTGATAAACTAATCCCAAGTTTGATTGGCACTCCTCTCGTTCAACAAACTCTCCTACTAGCAATGTAGTAGTTAAATCTAGACTCTCTTACCGTATACTATGGCAATAGAACTAAATTAATTTGATAGTTTTGACCTCGATTGATTTATAAAAAAAATCTCTAGTTTTGTATTTTACAAACCAAAACCACAAACTTTCTAAAACACACAAAACTTAAAATATTACCTTCGCCTGCTATGTTTCTGGTGATTTTTCTCTCAAGGTTATTTTTTATTTGTTCGAAACGCTTTAGCACACTTTGAAAAGAATGAGAACTTTAACCGTTAATGCTCTCAAGTCCAAAGGAAACAAACCCCTGTTTGATTACCTTATGATCAGTACTTGCTGTAAAAGGAGTTTCTAAAAAAATTCGCTTATTACAAGATTAATCTTCATATTTTGAGTAAAACCAGCGTATAAATCATATGATATGTTGTTTTCAATTGGTTGTTCTATTGAAAGCATACCTGAGCACATATGGATTAGTAAAAAAAAAGAAATTGAAATAGATGCATTTCAGTAGAGCAAAATAAACATGGATGACAGTTAAGATCGATTATGAAACAGTGTAAGTAAACTCAACCAGCTTGTTGCCTATTTAGTCTTCTAAAATTGACCATTGATAAAATTCAATTTTTTTCACTAAAAATGAACTTTCCACTAGTACATAAAGGTGAAAAAAATCAGGTTAAGGCTAGGCTGGTTGGTTTATTTAAAAAGTATCTTTGAGAAAGACAAACGTACATTTTACATTATGTTGCCATGCTAAAGATGTCAGTAATATGATGAGTATAAATGTTGGTAGCTCTCCACAACAATAGCAGCATGATACAAGTTGCGGCCATTGCACAAGTTTTGGCAGTTATGAAAAATATCTCATCCATAATATATCTAAACACAAACAAAAATCTGTAAGACACAAAAAATTTTTACACCAGACCTGACTTCAGTCAGATGAGCGAGTCAAACACACCGCAGTAAATAATTTAATTCCCATACAGTTTATCATTGACCAGGTCACTGACTGGTTGGCTGCCATCAATTACTTTTCAGTCACCCACTACAACGTGTTTTAGCCTATTTCAGCTAATCACTGTTCACTGAAGACCAGACTTGTATAACATGACTAGATCACTCAGTCTAGCTCAAAGGATTGCCACCTGACTCAATTGAGCACTCGGAGTTGTCCGTCTGGTTTGAAATTCTGCTGTATGTAAGCCAGCCAGGAAATAGTCAAGTGCATGTTACCTAAAAGTCAAACTGGAGTTTTTGTGTAATTCATCAGGCAGTGAAATGGGGGTCTAATTGGCCTAGTGTACATATAACTGTCATAGCCTATTCGCATAACAAAGGAATGGTCACCACAAGTATGCCCTTGACACCCACACATAACAAGCTTGTAAATATCCAAAGCTAAATATAAAGTATTAATGTTTTTGCACCCATTTACTATGAATAAAATAACAGCATTTGGTAACCAAAGAATAAAGAGGTAGAGATTTTAATGATACGGAAAATTCTCAATTCCAAAAATAAATTTATGTTTTCGCGATGCATTTAATCAAATATAATATTTTTTATTGAAATAAAGTGTTTAGTGTAAACCCTGAGCGGTGTCGCGATCATCGATCAAGTAAATTTTACATTTTAACGCTAAAATAGATATTATGATGCAGCAAAAATGTTACTTCATAAGTATAAAGTTGATTCATGAAAAAAATGAGGAAGCATAGATGTATTTTTATATGCGGTCAGACTGTCCATTAGTTGCAACGGATCTAACGGATAGTTTGACAATACTGAACTTCGGCAGATATTGCAAGTTATCACAGTTGATCTAGTTGAGATAAAGTGATAGAAGTTTAAATAATCTGAAAACAAAACAGTTTACATCAGTTATTTTCATAGAAATTGTTAAGGATGCATCAAACAGTTGTGAACAGAGAAGGATCATGCTAATGGAAAATGGCTACATAAAAAATATCTAATATTTAACATAAAATAGGTCGTCTTTTTGTTGTTGTGATTTTTGAAGTATTCACAAATTAGAATGGCGCAAGATTATTAGGAGCTGGGTATGCATTAAAATAATTTTAGATATTATGAAACAATGTTGTCAAACGAAACAAAAACTTTTTTATTGGAAATTATTGCTAAGCCATTACTTGTGGTAGAAAGCATTATTTTTCTCATAGTTAGTCAGTAGCACAATATAGTTGTAAGCTATGATATGAGTTCCTACTGCGATTATGCAACTTTTTTATTTTGTCACACCGTGCCTCTTAAGCAAACTAAAATGCAGATACATTAGCTATAAACATGCTCCAGTGGTTTTTTACCTTTGCTTTTTGACCTGTACTCAACTGGCAAACTTTCTGCAAATGTCTGATTGTTTGTCCTGTTCAGTATTGAACACAATCTATAGCAGCTACTCAATGTAATTAACTCAAAAAAAGTTAGTGTTTTGTGGGATGATTGAAGAAACAGATCGTAGCAAGGCTAGGACAGCATTTGATTGCACTGGGAACAGGTGTGTGTAGTCAACCACAGTAGATTAAGTGGCTACCCAACAAGCAAATAACGTCTATGTAACGTTAGCTAACGTTCACTTAATGTAACATTCGCAACTTACGTTTTTAAGACGTTTCATAAACATTACAAAATAACGTCCGGGCTAACATTTGGAATTAACATACATTGAACGTTATATAAACATTTGGCACAACATTTGTACATACATTATGTAAACGTCGTACAATAATGTTAATATAATGTTGTTTTCGACGTTATTTGAATGTTTGTGAACGAATGTCTAGAAATAACATTAATAGTACATTGTACAAACGTTCACTCTAACGTTTTTCCTAAACATTATAGTTATGTTACCTTCAACGTTATTTGAACGTTTTTTCATAACGTTTTATAAACATTGTACCAAAACGTTAATATGATGTTGTTCCTGATGTTATTTGAACGTTTGTGAACAAATGTCTAGAAATAACATTAATAGTACATTGTACAAACGTTCAATCTAACGTTTTTCCTAAACATTATAGTTATGTTACCTTCAACGTTATTTGAACGTTTTTTCATAATGTTTTATAAACATTGTACCAAAACGTTAATATGATGTTGTTCCTGATGTTATTTGAACGTTTGTGAACAAATGTCTAGAAATAACATTAATAGTACATTGTACAAACGTTCACTCTAACGTTTTTCCTAAACATTATAGTTATGTTACCTTCAACGTTATTTGAACGTTTTTTCATCACGTTTTATAAACATTGTACCAAAACGTTAATATGATGTTGTTCCTGATGTTATTTGAACGTTTGTGAACAAATGTCTAGAAATAACATTAATAGTACATTGTACAAACGTTCAATCTAACGTTTTTTCCTAGACATTATAGTTATGTTACCCTCAACGTTGTTTGAATGTTTTATCATAATGTTCAACAATTGTTGTACCAAAATGCTTATATGACGTTGTTCCTGAGGTTATTCGAATGTTTGTGACCAGATGTTTGGAAATAACATTAATAGCACATTGTACTAACGTTCATTCTAATGTTTGTTTTTCAGAACATTATAGTTATTTATCATTCTTTTATGTTTTTTCATAACATTTTATAAAGAGTGCATTAAAAGCTAATATAAAGTTATTCTGGAGGTTATCCAAATGTTTGTGAACAGATTTCCAGAAATATTGATAATAACACATTGTGCAAATAACCGTTCTAATTTTTTTTTCTCTACGCAGTGTAGTTACGTTGCCCTTAACGCTTTATTAATGTTTTTTGATTACATTATATACCTCACACACAAGCTTAAATAGACTTAACATGTTTTTAATTGTTCTCGAAAAAGTCCAAAATTAAAATTAGTGAAAAATAGAGATAGCATTCACTTTAATGTGTTTTTATGCATTTCAATTTTGTTGTTGTTCATGCGACAAGCAAATAACATAAATGTGAAGTTAGCTATCCTTCTCTTAATGTAATGTCAGCATGAAACACTTTTATTTTTTCACACGAATGATTATTGAAAACATCAGGTCCAAAAATTTTAGCAACCATATTTCAGATGTCATATTGACATTGGGCAAGACATCCAAACTAATTTTGTACAAGTTTTTCCCAAAGATGTGTTGTTAACATTATTCCAAAAAGTTTCATCATCAGTACTTAACATTCTTAGGCCATTAAAACAACACTTCTCTTAATGTATTATTTAACCATTTCAGTGAAGATATATCTGGACACCAGGCATAACATCTAGGGTGACATAGCATACAGCAAACTTAAAACTGACTGAAAGAACTTTCATTTGCAGGATTTTTAATTTTCTTGGTGTATCAACTTTAACAACTAGTTGAAAATGATTTACTTGTGTAAGGAAAATAGCCCAAGTCTTTAGCTACTCTAGTTCAAAGTTATGACAGCTGTCTTTAGAAGATTTAAAATTTATTTCGAGTTCAGGATTGAGAAATATCAGAATCATTGGGAGTTGTTTGCTCATCGAGCACCAATTTAATCTCAGTCCTATCAAGAGTTGCCTACTCTTACCCATGAGTTGAAATGGGTTTCTATGATGCAATTGAAATATGTAAACAAATGTACACTGATTTTCAAATAATAACAGAGCCTTTAATAATCAAAATTGCTCAGATGAACTTGCCAGATTATCGGCACAATAAAAATGTAACATTGCATGTTGGATGCAGTAAATTAAAGCTGAGTATCTTGAACAGATTCAAATCGGTCATATAAAATAGACGTTGGCATTTGTGCATGCCATTTTTTCATGTGGCTACAATTGAAAAATTGACGAGAGTTGATCGAGATCCCAGAAACTCATTGAAATTTTTAGCTAATCCGTGATAATCGTCTTTGACTGATTGTCAGGACTTTCACTTAATTTTTTTGCCCCGCTTTAATATTTGTGGGTGTCGACTAATACCATCCACATAAATTTTTTTTTATAAAAGCTATAATTAAAAACTAATTGTTTGGTTTGAAGCTATTTTTCTCTAGTTTAAAAGTTTTGATACTTTAATCTCATGGTTGGCATCCATCTATTTTATCTCTCAAAATATTTGCAGTGTTTTCATGTTTTACTGATTATCCTTCATAACTTCATTAACATCAAGATTTAATTGTTGGCAAGTTTTCTCTAACAGCTGCATGCAATGAAGTCTCTTTACATATATTAGTTCTCAAATTTGCATATGGAGTTATATCACCTTTTTCAAGGGATACCTATATGTTATCAAGGAAATTGTGAACACGACTTCTAGTGTTTCACATACATTATACTTTGCTACAAGCAAACATAAACAATGTTTGTTGGATATAAAATATAATGAATAATACTAAATTAAATAAAACCCCGGGGTTTCAAAGTGAGTGAAAACTTCACTTCAATATCGAGCAGTAGAGCAGTAGGCTCCCTTTTGGTTGAGGCAACAGAAGGTTGAGATGCTTTGGGTTGGTGAGTCGTATAGTGACAAAATTTTTACCATATCTCTTCATACTGTGCATAGAGTGCACTTTTGAGCCATCATAACAGTTGTCAACAGTCATAAGTTGTGATGCCTAAAATAGCTAAAGTGAAAGTGAATCGGCCAGATTGATGATTTCAGCTGAGTTTGCATTTATCAATTTTATATGAAAATATTAGGCCTTAAGGACTAATTTTTGATTGTTAGTAGTGAAATTTTAATACGTTGCAGCAGTTGCTTGGTAGGTTGCTGTGTTGACTTCAGGCTTTGATAATGATAATGAGCAGATTCAGTTTTCCCCCACAATGTGCTCCTTCAGTAAAATTTGGGCTCCGAAATGAAAAAACAGCCAAGTGGGCCTCCTAAGTGTGTTAGGGTATTTTTACAGTCAGTAACTTGCAGATGAAAGTGAACAAAATACATTTTAGCACAACTCTCATGTGTAGGATTTTCAGTTTTATTGTTTCGATATCTGTTTTCTTTTGGGAAATTTGTCAGTTCAATTGATAACTATAACAACCTGGTATTTTTTTCAAGGCAAAAAGCACGTGCTTACATTGATGAACGTTTGTGTGTATTAATTTATTAATCCTTGTCTTTGGTGAAGCGATTGGTTTCATACCTGTCATGTCACTTGGTTTGTAAGGGACTCACCTGATTTTTAGGTACAAAACTTTTTTCTAATCTTCAAAAATTGCTAAAATCTCTGAAAATTCCCTTAAATTAGCATTGTCTCCCTAGCATCTATTGCACACATAAATTTAGTTTTCAATCGAGCAAAAACGAGACATTGAGATAACTCAAGGTAAACATTGTTTTCACATTATCCTTTTACATCTAACGTCAGTATGTTTGACAAAATTTTGCTGTACCACACCCATGTTTGATTTGCATTTACCTCAGCTATTGACCTTCTGAACTGATAAACTAAATTACTGACTTTGCTTCTAAGCAATCGCCTCATCTATACCCGCAAAGCAGCCGGCTCGTTATTTTTCAGGCCAAACATGTCAGATATGGTTGGATTGAGTAATCATATGTACAGATTTACAATTTAATTTCTCAAAAATATACATGTTTCTACTATTAAATTCAATTAAGTCAACTGATGTGATCAATTCACTCTCTAAACCGATTTGCCTTAATTTGCTGATGATTGCCTAGTTTTAGTGAAGTCTGATACTTAGTAAAAGCCAAGCTACCTAATCATTAAACATGATGAAAACTGCGGAGATATTATTAGGAGCTTTGAACACGAATTTGAATATATGGATTAACGATGGACATTATGTTCTCAAGTCAAATCTAAAACAAGGTTTTTGCTCTTTGGCAATATTTTACGATCTCGTGAAAAAACTGCAGACTAGATTGAATGAAAAGAGAATCTCTACCAGTTGTTCATGACGCTGCATGCTGTTAGGTAAAAATGATGATTTATAAATGCAGGTTGTAAACAAACATAATAGAACTGAGGCGTTATCCTAATCGTTAGGTACTATCAAATTAGGACAAAAAGTAAAAAGGCTTGTAGGCATGTTTTTACCTATGGATGGTTGTATGTAATGTGAACTAAATGCATGTAAATATATATTTCAAATTTAATTGAGTTGAATCACACACATGGGCGGCTACATGGCTGTAAATAATAATTTACTGTTACATAGACATAGCACATATATGGACATGCATTGCTTTCAAATACTCATAATGCTGGGGGTTGGGGGCCAACTTGCCGTTTTTGTCATTAGCATTTGGTTTTTAATTGCTATTGCACAACCTTTCATAGTCTAGTTGTTTGCACTAGATTCTTTGGTCAGTTTGTCTCTGCTGACTAATAAAGACCTGTTCTAACACAAAAGATAGTTACAGATAATTTCAAAATGTGTGCACATGTGCCCACATGCATGGACTCACATATGTATATGGACATAAATTTTTATGTACAATCATGTGTATATATGCACAAGGACAGACATCAATGCATTCCCAAATGGTGACCGTGTGCATTATTGAGGTATACGTAGAAACCCAGGTTTTGCTGAATTTTTTGTGCAATGCACCCGCACTTGATTCCAGTTTAGTGTTTACAATGGTTGCCATAACAAAATATCTTGGTTTATAAAGTCTTTTAGGAAATATTTTTAATGCAAAATTTATTGTATGCATTTTTTTTGTTGAGAAATAGTATTAAAACAAGTTTTTGGTTACTTTATTTAGTCTATAAAACTGTAATACATTAATGAGAAATTTAAAAACGTATAATTATTTTACCAACTAAATTTTCCAATCGTAATTTTTTATTTACAACTTAATAACTCATCCATAGTATTGCACTGTGATTTTCATCGACGAAGGTTTATCAAATCAACTGCAGCTTTTTTTAGTAAAAAGTGGTTTATTAGCAATAGATGCTTTATCATTGTCATGACTGAACGCCGGTCAAGTGTAGAAACAGTCGTTTAGAAAAAGAAGGGCGGGGATATATTTCAATAGTAAAGTCAACACTTGAAGGCAGTAGGCTACTATTGTGAGCATTATACACTCCACCGCAATCCTGACAAACCATGTGGCTTTAATTGCTATTGCACATCATTGACCTATACCTCTATCTATGCCTCAGATGGTGTGCTTGACTTCTTGATGACTGTATGTATGTGTATGTAAGAGAGTTCATTTAGGGAGACTACAGTAGCGCATTCACCCACCCCACCTGCAAGCAATTATATTAGATTTCATGCTCTCATCCGTTCATCACCCAGTGTATATTTACTAGTGCTGAGCCGGGTACCTAGTAAACCGCCGGGTACCGCGGTCTGTGTGTTGCGGGTTTGTGGGATTTTCCAACTTTTCGCTACCTACGGTATGCTCTCTGTCAGTCCTGCACTGCGGTTCCGGTAATTGTGGGCCTCGGTTTCATACTTTTCGGTACTTATTATTGTGGAAGTGCACCACTTCTCCCCAACTGCATCTGTTTTGTGGATTAAAAATACTACGC
This sequence comes from Cryptosula pallasiana, assembly GCA_945261195.1. Classification (NCBI taxonomy): domain Eukaryota; kingdom Metazoa; phylum Bryozoa; class Gymnolaemata; order Cheilostomatida; family Cryptosulidae; genus Cryptosula; species Cryptosula pallasiana. The sequence continues at coordinate 15,562 of CALYOO010000404.1, forward strand.
AGGAGCTAGCCAGCATTGTTGATTGATTAATTCATTTATTACTGTCTCATCATAATTTCACATATATTTATTTTATATCATTGTCTTCATCACGCCTTGATAACAATGAGCAAAGTTTGGCTGTTTTTTGAGAAAACTGGGAAAGACCAGAGTGGCAATGAGCTAGTGAGATGTAAAATCTGTGATGCTGTGAAACCACAGGTAAGAATATGATGATAAATAAATAAATAGTAGTGGTTGGTAGTGGTAGTAGTAATGGTAGTGGTAGTAGTAGTGGTGGTTGTTTATTATCATTATTATTATTATGACGGACGGCGGCCATAACATTCTATGCTTGCACTCTACCCCTAATCACTCTATGAACACTATTTACATATTTTAACCTTACACATTACACACAATTTTATATGTACACCATGTGCATGCACTCAGCCGTAGCTGCAAGGCCAGCCTTATCTTTTATATACTTATTCTCATTTGTCTAGTCCTAATTATCAGGCGTGTCTTATAACATTTCTTTTGTATTGTCCTGTTTACATATTTTATCGTTATGTAATCTTTTGTATAAATAGCCGTGTTAAGGCAGCAATAAAGCAGAGTCAGCTTGCCCCACTCTCAGAAGTTTCTCTGTTCTCTAACAATAATAACTTCACTGCGCTTAGTACATGCTCGTACACCGAATGCTCTATTACTCAAGTAGTAATGTACAAGCAGATCAGCCTGAACCTCTGCTGGCCGAACCTAGCTCTGACTAGTTCGCCTTCAAAGTTCGGTCACTGACTTGCACTCTGCAGAACAGTGCGAACCTCTGCTGGCCGAACCTAGATCTGACTAGTTCGCCTTCAAAGTTCGACCTCTGTCTTGCACACTGAAACAAGCTAACGCAACCGGCAGTTAGACTAGTAAAATAGGAATGGTTACACACCATTCCCAAGGATACTAGTCGACCTGTGGGCGGGTTGTATTGCTCAGCAATAGACATAGTTGCCAACTCAGTTCGGGAAGTTGTGCAGGTAGGCCGAGCTACCAACTCACACAGTGAATCCTGCACATTGGTGGCAGCAGTGGGATTGGAGACACCCACAAGCGAACCCCGACTGAGCGATGGCACAGAGAAGAAGAGCGCTCAGCATAGACAGAGATCCATCCGGTATGGAGATGATGAACACCCTCACTCACATCTTGGACAGAATGACCATGGCCTCCACCAGAAGCAAATTCAAGGTGCCGCATGTTCGACGGCACAGGAGAAGTAGACTACTTCTTGCAGCGGTTTGAGGAAGTGGCCGACGCCAACCAGTGGCAGCCAGATGACCGAGTGATACACTTAAGGCAAGCCTTGACAGGCAAAGCCGAACAGTGTGGAAGAGGAGAGACGGCGGAGGAGGTGACCATGAAGCTGAGAGCTACCTTTGGGCTCACACGTTCCGAAGCACAGGCGAAACTACTGAGCTACAGACGAACAACCAGGGACAGCCTGCGAGATCATGCAACCACCGTGGAACGCCTCATCAAGGCTGCCCACAACAACCTCCCCAGGCAGAACCAAGAAGAACTGGTGCTCCAGACGTTCCACAGCACGCTGGGACACACTTACCTACAGCGACATCTGCTGGCTGTTCGCCCCCAGAGCTTGGAGGAAGCGATACAAGCAGGCAACGAGTTTCTGCAGGTTCCACACCAGCCGCTAGGAGGACCACACGTCCGGACAGTTGAGACCGATGACTTAATACCGACCCCACCTAGAGAGACTGCTCGTTCACAAGAGGTGCAAGACCTTCTTACGCAGCTCCTCCGCACAGTGGAAGGACTAAGCAAGGAGATAGCGGACCTCAAAACAAGAAAGAAGGAAGAGATTCCCAAAAGATGCTGGGGTTGCCAGCAGGTTGGACACCATCGGAAGGCATGCAAGACTGCTCCATGGCCCAGCCACCAGGGAAACGACTACCGCCGCAGCAGTAGGGAGGCCTACTGGCTGCGCACGGGCACCACAAGAGAAGGCACAGGCACCTCCGAGGAAGTGGGATCAGGCACGACGGGTGACTCCTACTTTGGACCTCCTGACCAGTCCTCCGATCGCTCTACACAACCGATTCTCCAGTCTGTTGACACTCGACAGCCCTGTCACACTGGAATCGGAAAGCGAGGAGACTCTGGAGCAGCAGGAAACAACCAGGCCCAAAAAGAAGGACAAACAGACCCACACGCCACCACCCAAGGAGGAACGGTTCATCCCCGAGCCTGTCAACCTTCAGTCGAATCAAGTGGCGCGACCTTACCGCTCCAGCTACTACCTGCCAGGACGAATAGAGGGAGAAGCAGTCACCCATCTCATCGACACGGGATGCAACACTAACCTGTTGGCAAAACGTGTCTTTGACCGACTACCCTCTCACCTACAGCAGGATCTACAGCCGTACGATTCTCACAGTCTCATGGCGGATGGGACGAGATTACCCTTTTACGGATTGCTAGCCCTGAAAGGACGGATACGGCATGTCAAGTTCACCGAGACCTTCGTGGTAAGCCAAATAAACGAAGGTGTCATTCTCGGGATGCCATTTCTGACGAGCCAGGAATGCCAGCTAGGGTTCGACCGACCTGTATTAATGATACAGGGGAGAGAGCTGGCCTGCACAGATCGGCATGGACGGAGCCTGGTCTCCAAAGTACAAGTTCGGCAAGACACCAGTCTGCCCCCACAGACGGAGGTCACCATACCCTGCCACCTGAGTGCCAGGGAAACCTGTCCTCAGGGAGTGATAGAGAGCCTGCAGGGTAGGTTACCGATCGCCACGAGTGTCAACAGACCGGACGCAAGAGGAAGAGTGTTGGTACGATGCTTAAACCCAACACAGGACACGCTGAAGCTGTCAGCGGGAGAGGTGATTGGAACCTTCACAGGAGTAGAGGAAGGTGGAATCCAGACGCTGGACGAGCCGAGGAGAGCAGAGGAACGAGCAGACGCAGGAGGAAGAGTACCCCCCCACCTGCAAGAACTCTTTGACAAGGCCAAAAGAGGGTGTCAGACACCCCGACAGGAAAGACAGCTCAAAAAGTTGCTGCTGCAATACCAGACGGTGTTCAGCAGTCACAGCGGAGACTTATGCCGAACGACACTGGCCGAACACTCCATTCCTACCATGGAGGGAGCTCGACCCATCAGGTGTCCTCCCCATCGGCTGGGTCCCGAGAAGGAAGCAGAGGCGGAACGGCAAATCAAGGATCTCCTGGAGAAAGACTTGATAGAACCCGCAGATGGAGCGTGGAGTTCCCCCGTTGTCTTGGTCAGGAAAAAGGACGACTCATGGCAATTCTGTGTCGATTACAGGAAGTTGAACGACATTACTAAGCAAGACGCTTACCCTATTCCCCGCATAGACGAGTCTCTGGATGCCTTGGCCGGCAGCAAGTACTTCACGACGCTGGATCTCACCAGCGGGTACTGGCAAGTGCCCCTGGACGCAGACGCTCGGGACAAGTCAGCCTTCACTACACGCAGTGGACTGTGGAAGTGGAAAGTGCTCCCCTTTGGATTGACGTCGACTCCCGCCACCTTCCAAAGGCTGATGGAAAAAGTGTTGAAGGGTCTACACTGGAAGACGCTGCTGCTGTATCTCGATGATGTCATCATCATCACCCCGGACTTCGAGACACACCTGCAAAGGCTCGGAGAGGTATTGAGACGCCTACAGCAAGCTAATCTGAAAGTGAAACCTTCCAAGTGTGAGTTGCTTCAGAAGGAAGTAAAGTACCTGGGCCACGTGGTGAGCGCCCAAGGAGTGGCCACCGACCCCAGCAAGGTCGAAGCAGTAAGGAAGTGGGAAGCACCTAGAGAGGTGAAGGAACTGCAAGCATTCCTTGGGACGGCTGGATACTATCGGCAGTATCTTCCAGACTATGCGACGATAGCCAAGCCGCTGACAGTACTCACCGGAAAGGAGATGCCCTGGAAATGGGGGGGGGGGAGAGGAGCAGGCAGCGCTTCGACCAGCTCAAGGCACGACTGACACGGGCTCCCGTACTAGGATACCCCGACCCTAGTCTGCCTTACACCCTCGATACTGACGCCAGTGCAGTGGGAGTCGGCGCAGTATTGTCACAGGTCCAGGAAGGAAGGGAGCGAGTGATAGCCTATTTCAGCAAGACCCTAGCTCCTGCTGAAAGAAACTACTGCGTCACTCGGAAGGAGCTGCTGGCAGTGATCAGAGCGGTCAAGCACTTCCGCACCTACCTCTACGGAGGAGAGTTTAAGCTCCGGACTGACCACGCCTCCCTACGCTGGTTGTGTCGGAGGAAGGAGCCATCGAACCAGATCGCCCATTGGCTGGAAATGCTAGCTGAGTTTCGTTACAAACTGGAACACAGAGCAGGAGTACGCCACGGGAACGCTGATGGGCTCAGTCGCCAGAGTGCGTGCACGGACTGCCGACAATGCAATTCAATTGAGCAGAGAGACGGAGGACCCTCACATGCAGAGCTCGCCCAGGAAGTCCAGTCGGCCCCGCCGAAGAAGGAGAGAGTCAACATTGCGGTGACCAACCCAATGCAGACCACCAGGGACTTGGCTAAGGAGCAGCAAGAAGGAGGAGGGCCGGTAGCTCGGATCTATGCCGAAGTAAAGCGGCCAGGGAGCGTATCTGAAAGAGAGCTGGCGGAAGGAGAGTTGGAGCTGAGGACTCTATACGAGAGACGAGGGGTCATGAGTATTCGGCCAGATGGCATACTCACCATCAAGCTCACTCACCCCACCAAGCCGAAGCAGTGCGTGATCTGCTCTCCCAGCAGGAGAACACAGGTTGTCTGGGATACACACAAGATGGCTCACACAGGGATACACCGAACCAGACAACGAATCCTTTTGGATTGGTACTGGCCGGGTATCTCTCCGTTGGTGAGGCGACTCATCAAAGATTGTGAGGTGTGTCAGGTGGCAAAGAACGGCAGGAGGACAGAGAACCCCGGAAGGCAGCGAATGTACGCTGGACGCCCCTTTCAGAAGTTGGCGGTCGACCTGGTCGGCCCCTTGCCACTGACGAAGAGGAAGAACCGCTGGGCCCTGGTCTTAACTGACCACTTCACCCGCTGGCAGGATGCCATTGCACTGCCAGACGCAACGGCCCCCACGGTTGCCACAGCACTCGACGAGCGGGTATTTGCGTACTGGGGGCTACCCGAACAGCTGCACTCGGATCAAGGAGCGCAGTTCGAGTCGGTGCTCTTGGAGGAACTATGCAGTCTCTGGGGAGTGAAGAAGACCCGTACCACACCATACCACCGGCAAGGGAACGGAGTTGTGGAGAGGCAAAACCGCACTCTGGGAGACGCCCTCCGCACACTAATCCTGACTAAAGGACAAGACGAGTGGGACAGTCTACTCCCCCAGATTATGCGGGTATGCAGAGGTACCCCCCACTCAGCCACCGGAGAAACGGCCAATATGATGATGATGGGACGAGAAGTGCGCCTTCCATACCAGCTGACAGGAACCCCCCCCCCCTCGCTGGATCCCCAGAACATCACGGAGTATACGGCCGAAATCCAAGAGAATCTGCAGAAGGCTCACGACCACCTGCGAGAGCGGCAACAAGAGATAAGGAGCCAGGAGAGTGAGGAACCCCCCGTGTTCCAGAAAGGAGAATTAGTCGTGCTGGAGAACAAGTGCAGGGTCAAGGGAAGCAACCCCAAGCTCCAGCCACGATTCGTCGGACCATACCAAGTCGCCGAGGTATTTCCGAATCACACATACAAGTTAGAGCGGAATGGACAATGGTCAATCCAGAACGGCCAACAACTGCGGTCCTACCGCACCTGTGAGGAGCCTGTAGGGCGGGCACCCACGTGTCGGGAGCCGGCTCTGATGCCAAACATGAAGGGAGCCAGGAGAGGTCGGCCACCCAAGACGAAGCGCTCACTAACAGGGCCAGACGAAGAGGTCGCCCCATTACCGCTGCCCCTGCATTGGATAGAGAGGCCACCCACCCATGAAGAACGTGCGCCAACACCTCTACCCACGCATGAAGAACGTGCGCCGACACCTTTACCCGCCATTGAAGCAGAACCCCCAGCGGTAGTCACCGAAGAAAGGAGGGTGCCAGAGAGCACCGAAACCATAGAGGAGGAAACGTTGCCAGTAGAAGAGGAGCAACAGCCAATGGAAGAGGAAAGGAACGAGGGTACCACCCCCCGAGGTCACTAGAAGGTCAACAGTGACCCCTGACCTAGATGTCAACGAGTGGCCACCGCTCAACCCCACAGGAACGACAGCCTCCCCATTAAACCGGCCTACGAGGGAAAGAAATCGACCAAAGAAATTAGATGACTACCATTGTTATCAAACAGAAGGTCGTTCTAGCCCGAAAACACCAACCGGCCAAGCCAGAGGAGGAAAGAGAGACGAGATGCCAGGAGACACCAACCCAACCATCAAGACTGCAAAAAATTGTGAAGAAAACGGTTGGGTATTAGTAAATCGAAAGAAAAAATGGAGGAGCTGCGATCAGAACCAACAAAACGGTGCAGACGGAAAAATCAATGAAACACAAGGGAGGCAACTCCCACGACAATCACTGACGATCTACACACGTACCTTGCCATACCATGTCATGAAGCGCCAATATCAGAAGTTGTGCAGGAGGAAACAACCCCCAAAGAGACCGTCGGTGAAAACTCCTTAGTAACCGCGGAGTTACGTCACCCAGAACTCGCCACTTGGGAGGCGGGTACTGAGAGAGCACGTGGGGAACAGAGCCAATATTACTAAAGAGCGAGGGCGAGCCCGCCAATGTTCAATGCCAAGCCAGCAGCCAGACGATCACCAACCTCCACTCCCCACGGAAGAAATACTACAAGAACTGTTAGCAGTAATGGCTCGAACTACCGAACAATATGAAAGATTGGATATCACTTCAACCACCGACGAACGAATACCTAGAGTAACGGTGGAATCATTAACTCGGGCACTTGACCAGCCAATAAAAAGGATATCAACCCGAATCCCGCACAAAGAGAGCATGAGAGAGCTAACGACGAATGTCAACAGAATAAATCTGGTCGATGAACCAAAGCAAGTAGAAGCACCGACACGAAAGGTGAGAGAGAACCGGATTAGTAGCCAGACAGCCAACCGCATCAAGGAAGCGATGACCCAGGGAGATGGAGATGAGTGGAGATGCACGCAATGCGAATACCAACATGTAAAGAGAGGTGTAGCCTACCACACCAGGCAACACTACACGTTCTTCTTTTGCCGGTGTGGAAGAAAGAGTGCATCTCGAGACACTATACTAAAACATATAAGAATACAAGGAGGAACAACCGAACATGGGGGAAAAGACAAGCCATTGTTTGAGGTTGACGCACACAACTACTACGAGTTCTGCCGAACAATGGGGTGGACGGCACCACCACCGTTCGGGACGCCAACACCCAACTTTGACAAAGAGGGTCACTCGTCCATAAAGAAGCGACTAGGACCAATGGTCGAACCACCAACAACACAGAAGAGAAAGAAGGTAGCATCCCCTGAAGCGACAGCGCCTAAGAAAGAAGGCAGATATTGGCGAATGGAGAAAGAACAATCGGAAGAGGACGAACGACAAAGAAAACGACAATGCAGAATGAAGAAGCTAGAAGAATATGATAGAGAGGTCCATCGACTGACCAGAGAAGCTTTCGAGATGTTAGAGAGAGCAGAGAAAGTGAAGGAGAAAATGAGACAACTAACCGAACAGTAACAGGTACCGACGCCGCCGCCATATTATTTATTGGCTACCGTCGCCAATGGGGCGGAGAGTGTAACGGACGGCGCCATGTTGGCATACTCACAGTTATTCACTCCATGTTTATACTCACATTTACTCATTCTATGTTCGGACTCTCTTATTTACTCGTTCTATGTTTGTACTCTAACCCTAATTGTTCTATGCATATTTTTCATACCCGTCTACTTGTACAAAATTTTATATGAACGCCATGTGAGTGCACCCAGCCATATCTACTTAGCCAGCCTACTATTTTCCTATTTGTCTAGTCTCTAATTATCAAGCGTGGCCTATAGCATTCTTTTGTTTTGTCATGTTTACCAATTTATTATTATGTAACCTTTTGTATAAATAGCCGTGTTAAGGCAGCAATAAATCAGAGTCAGTTTGCACACTCTCAGAAGTTTCTTTGTTCTCTAACAATAATAACTTCACTGCGCTTAGTACATGCTCGTACAACGAATGCTCTATTACTCGAGTAGTAATATACAAGCAGATCAGCCTGAACCTCTGCTGGCCGAACCTAGCTCTGACTAGTTGGCCTTCAAAGTTCGGTCACTGACTTGCACTCAGCAGAACAGTTCGAACCTCTGCTGGCCGAACCTAGCTTGCCTAGTTCGCCTTCAAAGTTCGACCTCTGCCTTGCACACTGAAACAAGCTAACGCAACCGACAGTTAGACTAGTAAAATAGGAATGGTTACACACCATTCCCAAGGATACTAGTCGACCTGTGGGCGGGTTGTATTGCTCAGCGATAGACATAGTTGCCAACTCAGTTCGGGAAGTTGTGCAGGTAGGCCGAGCTACCAACTCACACAGTGAAATCCTGCACAATACTATAAAACAAACTAGTAATATTGCTTACTTATTTTTTAATCTAAAAATAATTTTTCTTATGAGATTTGTTCAACTATTTTTTTGAATTGTCACGTGAGGGCCAGTGTGTGCATATTAGCAATGTTACCCGAGATGAAAAAAATTGCTAAGTTGAGACAAATAGCTCCAAAGAAATAAAAATAGTTGCAATCACAAAAGTCTCCGCACAATACCAATATTTTTAAAACTCGCTTTATAGCTCTATGCAATTTGTTATGTCTTTGTGAAAAAAATTGCTTCTCGGTGAGTGCTGACTGCATTTAAAAGAAGCACCTCACTGTCAACAGGGCAACTCCCGACAAAGGTATTTAACACATTTCAAGCTGAAAATGCTTAAATAAATGAAACCCTATCAAAAGTACGCGCCCTAAGACCTTTAAGAACACAAAAGTGCGGCAGCGCATAAATGACAACAGTAAACACGAACTAAAGGAATTTAACATAAATAATTACCAATAGTGTAGCTGAAATTTGAAGCTTCCTTCTGAAGGATAGCCAGCTTTTCCTTACAGCGTTGGACAAGCTGATAATTCTCAGCCACATCAAGCAAGTAGGTAAATTTAGCTGCTGTCACACCTTAAAATGAAATATTGGTTAGCAGTATTTGATAATTACCAAATAGCCAAGTGTATTAAATCTATGCAACAAAAGTTCTGTAGAAATTGCGGCACACATACCTAAGACTTGCTGCTGTGTCCAAGGAAACAGATGTGATTGATTATTTAACAAAGCGGTAAGCAGCATCTCTCTTTTTACTTGATTCTCTCGCTCATACCTGTTGACATATTCCTTCAGTTTATTTTTAGACTTTTGTAGTTTCTTAGTAATCTTAGGCTTTTGCTTGGAAGACTCTACAGCAGTCCATTACAGTAACAGTTGATTCTAACAAAATGTTCTCCTAAACAGACGGGTATGAGAGTGCGGTAAAAACCAATGTACAAGTGTGAATGTGTAACAAAAAATATTATGGTTATTTCGCCCAGCTTTGTGCTAAATGACTTTCCTGCCTGACACTAGATAAGCACACGACACTTACGGGCAGAATTTGTGTGAAGTCACTGTCATGACAATGAGCAATTCTATTTGTGGTGATGAGAAAATATCTAGATTGCTTTACACAGTGGCTTTGCAAAATTCTTTCAAGTGAATGTCATGGCGAGAAAGGAAAACTTGATTGAAACTTAAGAGCCGTCTTTTTTGACATATGCGAAGGAATAAAATACTAGAACTATGATTTACTTACTACAATTAGCCAACTGGGCAATCAATCTTTGACGAAGGCACGACTCTGTTGACATTTGTTGCTCTAGAGAGCTAGCAATGTCATCTAAAACCAAATATATGTTAGTGCAACATGGTAAGTGATAGATGCAGAATAGCCACATAGCTGTTGAATAAATCGTTTTAATACCTAATCCACCGCCTTGAATGTCAGCAATGAATGTTTTAACATCTGTTTCTGTCACACGACCCAGTTGCTCAACAAGTAGAAAGTGGGCTTTCTTGTGGCGAGCTAAAGTTCTATTGAACAATTTGCTCAAGGTCTCAGGAAGCGCCAACAGTTTCCTTCTGTTCCAATAAGCAGATGCATGAGTTATGCGCTCTTCCCTCACTGCAAGAAAAGGAGCGGTTTAAATAACTGATGAAATGGGTTTTTCAAAAAGTACAATTAGTTAATGAAGTGTTAAGATACATGTATTAGGCTTTGATTGGAATTTAATGGATTTTAGACATAATACGAGATCAAGCTCACATCTGCACATGATAAGTTTGCCCGCAAGGCGGAAATAATTATTATTACTTTAATCACTTAAGTCTAAAAAAATTCATGATGATGTCGCTGTTGTATGTCAAAGTCTCCGACAAGTAGATAGCTAATATAATATACGCTTGCAACAATCATATTATAGTAAAAACAATCAAACAAGATGACATGTCTCACAAATCAGCACAGGTGATACTCACTTGCAGTGTGCATGTGCTTAGTAGTAGAGGCTAGACGGCTTATGTAGGCATTGGCTAGCTCCGTTGTCTCCCCTGTAGAGAGCCCAGCACCATCCCACCAGCGTCCATCCCAGGTAACCTAAAATAGCAAAAACCATGAGAAATCTTCCGAGGTTTGGTGCAAACAAATACAGCATACCGTGCTGGACGACCCAGTACTATTAGCAGTGCTATTAGCAGTACCTGACACTTGAATTCATGAGCTTTTGCATGCATGACAGAGAGCAATGGCTGCTGCTTTTTAGATAACGATAGGTTTTGCTTGCGCAGCCATGGCCAGTACCTACACATCACATCCATGCACACAAACTTCGCTCCCGGGAATTGCATCTAAAGATAAAACACTACATAGTAATCATTTAGCTAAGCATTCAGTTACCTATTTCAGCCATAATTCTATCCCCAAAACATTAACTCATATTGAAGGTTGCGAGGAGTTCAGTTTAGGTACGTAATGATAAAAGCCTACGCAGAAATAGCTCACTAAGAAAAGCTTTGCATCTCTTTGCCACCAACGATTTAGTAACGTACACAAAACTTTAAAGTTACCTTAAAAACTTAAACTAAAATTTATTCAAATACGTAAAAACCAATTACTACAAAGATATATATGGGTTAGTTTGTCTTTTATATTTTTCTCAACATTACAAAATTGGAGCAAATTAATTTTAGATGCATCCTAAAGTAAAACTAGTGAAACACCTACCTGAAGATAGTAGGGAGAAGCAAATATTTCACCCTGGGACATGTTAATGGCTTTGAGAAGGAAAACATGCCGGCACGTCGCAACCTCTAGTCCAGTTTGATCGATTTTACTGGACTTTCCTTTTTTACTGGCACTAGCCGCCCTCCATTTAGTGTCTCCGGATGTTTTTTGTGTCTATCGACATAATGTATAAAAATTCACAAGAAATAATCAACAAAGTACTTAAAAAGCTAATAAGCAGATTGATGCGAAATAAGAAAAAAAAATGTCAATACTGTGTTCATTTGAAGTTTATAAAAAGAATTATCACTCATAAAAAAGCACGAATGCAAAAAATAGTCATACATGAGCGTTTTTTCCAATTAGTACGATGAATAACAACGCAAGATTATTTGAGATATTTATCATGAAATAAGACAGCATTCATGTAAGCAAAGCAGCTATACATAAAAGTAGTTTATAGAAGAACCAAGTTTTGTCAGGAGCATCACCTTATTCAAACTGCCTGCATGAACGGAGTCTACAAACCGTTCAACGCTTTCGTTGCAATCTAGAAACTCTGTGGAGATGGCTTCTATGTTTGAGCTACAACACACACAATGACAACCCCATAAAAAATTCAAATAACACCAGATTCATTGTCTGTCCATGGAAACATCATTAGGTGGCAACCAAAAATATAGGCATATGAAATAGGAGAAATATGATGACACGTCCATATTTAATGTATACATTTGTCCCCGAAAATTTTATATTATTTCAGCACAGCCAACTTTGAGTAGTGATGATGTTTCAAGAAAGTCTTGAAAAATCTATATTTCATGGGACATAGGGGATGGATATTCAAACACCGTCAACGTAGCGAAATAATTTGTTTCATTACAAGTTTAATTTTTTTCATTCGTTTGTGGCAAAACTTCCGTAAACTCCACAACAAAAATGTACAAGCTACCCCCTCACCTCTCACCAGCACTTTTGTAACGGTACAATTTTGCATTACCATCGAGGTGAACTGCAAATAGATGGTCTCTGCAGCAGGGGCAGGTAAATGGAGGGTACACCTCTGACAAGCTCCTGAACTCCATTCTTTGAAACTCTCTCAAAGAGCAGGCAAAAGAGCTGGAGTGCAACTTTTTTACCTGCAATGATGAATAATTGAAATGTGTCAATAAAAATTACGCTTGTAGACAAAAAAGTACAATGTCCTTAGGTAGCAATTTGTAAAAAAAAAACTCACGGCACAACACATTCTACATGGTTCATTTTTGAGAAATAATCATTAGGTAAGTATCTCTTAATCACCTAATCACCTGAAAGCTTGGCTATGCAAACAAGTATGAATGCACTGTGAACAAAAATATAAAGATCCCGCTATTTCTTCAATTATCATAAATATTCCAAGCTTTATCATTACTGTTGACAACTTGCCCATACCCGTGATGACACAACTTTTCTTAACAATAATAAAAGTCAGTAAAAGCAACAATAATACCACAAACAGGTAATTATTAAGTAGCACCTTATGTCAAAGTAATGGCCAATACAATAGAATTTTTTACTTTGTTTGCTGCAGGTGAAAGTGATGTTGTCATTACATATTGTTTTTACAGGTAATGCAGCTTCACACAAGTTATATATTTTATTAAATGCCAGATATCCTGAATTTCAGCCTGTGTTAACAACATGTCCAATGAGACACCGGAAATCTTTAATGACATAAGCTTTCTAAAAATGTTTTGCACGAGGAACAAGGATACCAGATAAAAAGCATTTGTTTATAGGTTAGTTACTGCTGAACTTGCTTATACACAGGTGAAAATTTTATTTTTCAGTTACCTTAAGGGACGTTCTCTGAACTAAGTTGTTCACAGCATTGCACACTGCATGATACGACAGAGCTGGTGAGGTGTACATCAACTGGCTCATCATGTCCATCAAACCAAAAGTTAAATAAACATTCGTCTTTAAGGACAGAGGCCAAAGGCCTTCTTCAATACATAATTTAGCTTCCTCAACCACTCCACAAGAGCACGATTTGCGACAGAAAACTGCGGTGTCGTATCCTCCTAGAATGTAACAGGTCAAATAAATGAACAAATCCAAAAACTGTGTTCAGGTCTAGAATACTGGTAATATTGTGAAAGAATCAGTCAGATGTGCACCTAAAAAATGAAAATTCAAAAACCTTTTTATGCTTAAAGCAAAACCGGCCAAAGGCAAGGAATTTTTCTGATTTTTTTTCAACTGATCATTTTCTAAACGTTTCTCAATTATTCTAGTGCACGCAAAAAGAGTTGAATAATTAAATTTTGAAAGCAACATATATCGTATGCATAACTGGAAGTTACATAGAAGTAATAGATTGTACCAAATGTAATTAGTAAATATAATTACTTGATGATTACCTTCAGCGCTGTAAACAAGAGCGGGCATCTGTTCTATGGTGCTTGTCATACAGTGCGTATAAGGTAGTAGTTCCTCTCCATACAAGGCTAAGATTTAAATTAAGCCAGAATGTCTAGGTGAAAACAAATGAGCAAGTAGAGCAAAATTATTGAGAGCCTCAACCACATGTATAAATTTATGGACGAGGAGAGGGTGTAGCAATCAATGGGTAATGCTTTCAGGCGCATACATTTTTGACTTACTTTTAACAGGAGTGTTAGTCAAGTTGTGGTGCTGCTTACTAAACGATGGAAATAGAGCATCCTGCACTTTACTCCATTCAATTTCACTAAATTCGTATACTGTTTTTCGTGAACAGTGAGGAATTTCTGAAAAAAATTACACGCATTGGCAGTTAGATCGTCATTTAAATCTAATACAGCCATTGAGGTGTCTAGAAACGCTTTGCACCAGGTGTTACCAAATTCTAGCAGAGAACTGTAGGGCTCATTATTCAGCTCAGTTTCTAACTGATTATCTGCATTGGCCACGTGAGAGGAAGTCTTTGGAGTAGCAGCTGAAAAAAAAACAGACAAAAAAATTGATGTGAAGAAAACTAATTAATTATATAATAGATATTTTAGTTGCTCTACACTGAAGTTGCGCTATAACTGATCAGACTACATGTCAGTGGGGTGGGAGTGATATCCCTTTTTATACGTCAATTTTTTTGGCGGCAAAAAAGGGCAATTTTGCTAGATAAAAACATGGAGACAGAAACACATGAATGCAAGTAACGTAAATGGATAGCTAAAAAGATTTACCAAAGACACAACGCAAATAATTCAATAGAAAAGACCTTTAGTTTTTTTTCTCACTCTGCTAGGATAGTGTTTATGCATCCCACTTTCACAATGCACTTCTCGACGCTTCCGAGGTCTCATAGTGCCAAGGTCTCTTTCCAACTGCTTGATCATGGAGGAGGTGTCACTATTTCGGCCTATTGAAAATACATTTGACTGGTAGATAAATTAATGAAGCTATTATTAAAAAATGATCACTGTTGCTAACAGGAAGTGGCCAACTACTTACATTTCTTGGGATTGTGTGACGAGCTGAGATCTCCCATGATGTTTCTTATTTGCGTATCAATGTTCATGATAAATACCTGTACAAAAATCACTAGAACTATACCTAAACTTTTGCACTAAAATATACTTCTAAGAACTACTTGATATATTCACTGCTTGTAAAAACACAATTAAAATACACAGTAATCACTTGAACATGATGGTAGCAGATCTTTGATGTCAATAATTTATATTACGAACAGTTCAAAGTGTCTTCATCATTAAACCAAATTGATAAAAACCAATTTTCAGGGGAGTGGAGCAGTGTGGACATGAATGAATGTCGAGAGGAATGAATGCAGATATAGCTGAAATGAACGTAAAATCTTCCGGCAATGAACATCAACAGACCTGGAATGAATGACGACTGCTGTACAAAGAAAAACTGTTCAGTGCTCATTCTCGAAAATGTCTATATTCGTTCTCAGCAATATACAGAACATAACTTTGAGTTTCATTCCAGGAGTTGTCTAGTTTGGTTCGGGAAAACAGTATAGTTCTACATTCCTGGAACAAACGCCAAAACCGTAGTTTATATGTTGCCAGGAATGAATGGAGACATTTCAGGAAATTAACACCGAAAATTTCTTCTGATTAGCATAATTGACATTCATTCCAGGTGAATGGAGGTTAATTTAAGGAGGTGTTTATGCTCAGTCCAACTATGCTCGTATTTGCTCCGGTCAACATTCATTCGTGTCTATGTTCATTCCAATATTCAAGGTTCAACCTGAATTGACGACCCAAAGCGAGAAAGAGAAAAAAAACTGCGAAAAATCTTCAAGTCAATTCATGGTTTGCTGTAACCTGTTATATGACTATTATCACATGGCGTTGGTAAAGCTAATAATGAGAAAAATTGTAATTACTATTATCATCGAAAACATTTCACCAGAATTATAATTATTGCTTATTAATTATCACAGCAAAGACGTTCAGAAATCAAATATAACATCGTTTTATTAATAAAATCATCAATAAATCAACAACAATATTAGTATGTACAATAACGATATTAATAATCATAATTTTTAGAGGATAAGTGGTTACCCTGCTCTACCAAAGTAGAGAGTTGTCTGCCCTTGGTTGAGATCCAGTTAAGATTTGTCTCACCTCTCCACGGAGCAAGCTCATTTCAAAAGTATCAAATTTGGTGATATACTTATTTATTATTATATCATATCATCATTTGGCTAATCATCATTATTATGATTAATAATGATTAATACAAAAAATATTGTTCATTATTATTGAAATTTAATATCATTTATTATCATTGCTATTTTTATTAGTATAACAAAAATCAATAATAAAAATAACTAGATATTGATTTGTGTTTGCGAGCAAAAACAAGAGTATTTTAGAGAATCACTAAAGTTACAAATGACACTGACTGGATTTGAACACCTGTACTGGCTGCAGTGATTCTTGCACAACACCAACTACGCCATCAACCTTTGACTGAAACAGCATGTTTTTGACACCCTCATTATTCCTAAACATTATATTAAATAGTAAAGTTGTACTTGCAAACACTTTTCATGTGAAAAAAGTTTGCACCACCAGGAATCGTACCTAGTCCCCTATATCCGCAGGCAACCACCTTAGCCATCAAGCTATAGGAACATGTTGCTGATGTGCAATCTAATTTAGTACCAACTGACAACTGTTTTTCGATAGCTTTATTTTTACAAAAAAACAGCTTTTTCAAGTGCCCAGATGCTTTTTTGTGCTAGGGCCAGACAAACACACATTTCACAACTGCCAATACAACATGCACTCCTGTTACCACATTATATTCATGCTGACTTGGCACCTCCCTTCTGACAATATTTATTTTTATGCTAAAAAGAATTCCCTACATGGGAATTGAACCTGAACCCTGTCAAAAGCAGGTCACAACGTTAACCATTTAGCCATCTAGCAATGTTGAAGGTGGCTCATAAACAGCTAAAGATAAGAAAAATAGTGGTATAGCCTACATACAAAAAACTATTTTGGTTTCGGACATCGCTAAATACTTATCAAATATTTTCAATTTTTTTCAGATTTGTTCAATTTGTCACCTGAATACTGTTTGCGCTGAAGTTTTAAAGGAGAAAAATTTTTCCGCGATGAAAACAGTAAATAATGAAAATTTTTGTCACACATTGAAAACCGTGTGGGCTTTGACTCTTTCACCAAATATTAGAAAATTGATGAATGTTCATCTGAAAGACGGTTACAATGCGATCGCAACCATGCAAAATTTATGCAAATCGGAGTAACCGTCCCCGAGTTATGGTCATTTTTCCATTTGGAAGACCTCTTCTGAAAATGGAATAGCTGTGCCGCCGGTATTGCGAGACACTTGAAGTCACTGATTTTAGAAAGTTCAAGTATTGGGCTATGCTGCCTTATAAATTACTTGTCGCTGATTAGTTCCATTCTGGTTTCGGAAAGCATTGAAAATTGTTGTTTCCGTTTAGATTCTCAAATTTGAAAATGGAAAAACTTGAAACGGTTTTGTGCGATCGCTTTGAAGTTCAAAATGGTACATCGATACTCTATGGCACATGTTTTTTCCAAACTTCAGCTACTTCGGCCAGTTGGTTCTCTAACGGGAAGCTGTTTCATGCTAAAAACTGTGATTTTCACAAAAATTCAAGATGGCCGCTTCCGAACAATATTTTAACGACGTGTCATGATGTCGAATCAGAAGGTTAGCAAAATGCACCATCTTTCAAAATTTGGTAATTTTTCGTCAATCAGGTCTACGTTTTTTCGGCTAAATTGATGCTTTTAAAAACAACTTTTTACCTGTTTTTGCACTTGAATTGCGCTCTTCTGGAACGTTCTGTAACTTTCAAACCAACTTACTTTTTGTCCCAATGCCTATCAATTGGGTCGCAACAAAAATTTTAGCTCTATCTCTAACGGTTCTTGAGAAAAACTCGACCGAGTTCGGCAAAGTTTGCGCGAAAGAATAATGAGAATAATAATAAGAAACAAAAAGAAGGCAGAACAATAGTATTTTAGATTCTCTAAAATACTAATAACCGAAGGCCAATGTTATGTTATGTTTGCGTATATCTCCTAGACCCCTAAGTGTGGGGAAGGGAGAAACGTTGTGTTAGTTATCAAAACTGAAATCGTAAGAGAACTAAAAAAAGCTCAACATTCAGCACCACTGTCTTTTGGGCTGAGCTCTCAACTCTCTCGAAGTGCGACAGAAAAAGCCCTGGTGCATGGAACTTGCATTGCAAACTTGTACCGGAGGCATTGACCTAACCACTGATCTAGTAAGATGAGTGGGTTGGGAAGAATTCTGGTGGTTTTCAAATTCAGCCCTAAGAAAAGAATAATGTTTGTCACCCACAACCTTACTAAACAATTTGTGACGGGCATCTCTCCATCTTTCTTCCAATGAGGGAAACCCGAGAGTTAGTCTAGCCTTTGTGACACTAACGACTCCACTTAAGCCACATATGAATCGGACTGCCTGCCTCTGCACTCTCTCCAGCTGTTCCACATGCTTAACCAAGTAGGGATCCCAAGTCTCCAAAGTATAGCCAAGGAATGGCAGACAAAAGGGAGGTAGGTGCATAACTGCCTATTTTGCGACGTAGCCCATGCTATTTTCCTATCTAACTAACAAAAATTGTCTATCTTTTGTCCCCAAGAGTATTATCGTAATAAATCGCCAGTTCTGCACCTAAATGACAAAAGGAGAGGTATGCCGCAAGTCTCACTTTCATAGGAGCGTCGTGGAGGGC
>CALYOO010000405.1:0-34166 GCA_945261195.1 Cryptosula pallasiana
GAGAGGCAAGCAACACCAGAACAGAGAGAAAGAGTGCAGACAGAACATGAAAGAGAAATAATAGAGAAACTAAAAGAGATAATGACAAACATCGAAACAATGAGAACAATACCGAGAGCGAAAAAGATACCGAAAGCAAAGATCAGAAAAGAAACAGCAGAAATCAATCATGTCATTGGCCTTGTGGACACCACGGACATTACACAGACAAACAATCTCATCCTGGCTGGAGCACAACTGGTATTTCAGAGACTGAATGCTGGCAGACCGGCGAAAGGAACATCACAGACTGAAAGGGAACCACCCTGGAAGCAAAGATTAGAGAAACAAGTTCTAAGTATAAGAAAAGACTTGGGAACAATGATAAACATCAAAGAAGGGCGCCAACAACCTACAAGATCAATATCATATAAATACAGACTGAAAAGAAAAGGAGTTGAGACCGTGATAGAAGAACTGAAGCAACGATTGAAAAGCACAGCAGCAAAGATCAAAAGATACAGTGACAGGGTGAATCAGTATCATGAAAATCATCTGTTTGAAACTGATCAGAAGAGATTCTACCAAAAGCTGAAGGGCGAAGATCGGAATGAGGTGCCAGCTCCTGAACCGGAAGCTGCAATAGAATTCTGGAGTGGAATATGGGGAAGAGAGCATGAGCACAACAGACAAGCTGGATGGATAAAAGAGACTAAAATGGAGATGCGAAGTGTGAACCAACAAGAAGACATGGAAATTAGCGCAGTGAGTTTGAAGAAAGTCCTGGGGAAGTTAGCACCATGGAAAGCAGCTGGACCAGATGGGGTACAAGGTTACTGGGTAAAGAATTTCACTAGCCTACACGATAGAATAGTGACTCAACTCAGTGATGTTGTGAAACAAGGGAAACCACCTAAGTGGATGACTACAGGACGCACAGTGTTGATACCCAAGGATCCGAGGAAAGGCAACATACCATCAAACTACAGACCGATAACGTGCTTACCTATCATGTATAAAGCGCTCACTGCAATGATTTCGGAAAGTATATACAGACACCTGGAGGAGAAAAATTTAATACCATGGGAACAGAAGGGCTGTGGAAGAAGAAGCCGAGGAACTAAAGACCAACTGATTATAGATAAGTATATAATGAAAGACAGTAAGAACCGAAAAACAAACCTGATGATGGCGTGGATAGATTACAAGAAAGCATACGACATGGTGCCACACAGCTGGATTACATCCGTACTTGAGATTGTGAAAGTGGCGGAAAACACAATGAAATTCATCAAAGGCAGCATGGAAATGTGGAACACAATTCTTGAAAGTGAATGTAAAGAACTAGGAAAAGTGCATATCAAGAGGGGCATCTTCCAGGGGGATGGTTTGTCACCACTATTGTTTGTGCTAGCCATGATACCACTGACATATGTATTGAGGAAGATGAAACCATCATACACAACAAAAGAAAAGAACAGCGTAAACCACCTCCTATATATGGACGATCTGAAATTGTATGGGAAATCAGAAAATGGCATAACATCACTAATCAATACTGTAAGAATTTATAGCAATGACATTGGAATGGAGTTTGGACTAGATAAATGTGCCACCATCATACTAAAGAGAGGGAAACTAGCTAGAGGAACTGATATACAAATGCCTGAAGGAGATGCAATACACCAGATGGAAGATAATGAAGAATATAAATATTTGGGAATATTAGAAGCAGATGATATCAAACATAAGAAAATGAAAGACAAGATATTCAAGGAATACTCAGATAGAGTAAAAAGGGTTCTGAAGTCGAAGTTGAATGCAGGAAATTTGTTCCAAGCTATAAACACTTGGGCTGTTTCTTTGTACCGATATGGAGCAGGAGTTGTAGAGTGGACAAAAGATGAGTAGTAATATATGAGCAGATCTCCCTACCAAGTGTTTTTTTTGTGGATTTGATCTTGGAGTTGAGACAATGGGTTACGGCGTTGGATGAATTCGCCGAGTTTATATTGTATTTCATTTGAGGGGTACTTGAGTGGCATTTGAATGGCATTTAAGTGGCATTCGAGTTTTGATTATTTTTTTACTTAATTTGAACTTTTAAATTTTGAATGTATGGCATTCAAGTTTTGATAATCTTGTACATAATTATATACATAACTTTAACTCATAGAGCATCTAGATTTTGAATGTATGGCATTTAAGTTTTGATATTTTTTTGTAATTCGACTCATTATATCTACATTGAATAAATACAGTAATTAAAAATGAAACAATATGTGAATATATACATTTATTGTGCAATAAGTAGGGAAAATTTCATATAATATAGCTAGAGTCAGTAAATATTAAATAATACCAAACACTACAACTTGTAATGACAATCAATGCATAAGCTTTTACTAAAAACTATCTTGAAAACCTTCAAAACATGATCCCAAATGGAAAAAAAATGGATAAAGTTAGATATTCATCTATTTGTTTACATCTACAAAAAAGAGGTATTTGGTGAAATATTTTTTCGATTTATTCAATTTTCATTAATTTTTACAAAAACAAATCATCCTCTAAATGGTTAAATTTCATCTAATTGTACAAACTTACAAAAAAAACAGGGTATTTGGTAAAATATTCTTTCATTTCATTAAATATTCATTATTTTTTTTGCAAAAAAGAAATCACCCTTTAAATGGTTAAATTTTATCTGTTTGTATATCTTTACAAAAAACAGGGTATTTGGTAAAATATTTCCTTTACTCTATTCAATTTTCATTAATTTTTTCAATAATTGCTTAAATATACATTATTCACTATTTTCTTATTCTAATTGTATAAATTTACAAAAAAAACAAGGTATTTGGTAAAATATTCTTTCATTTCATTCAATCTTCATTATTTTTTTGCAAAAAAAGAAATCATCCTTTAAATGGTTAAATTTTATCTGTTTGTATATCTTTACAAAAAAAACAGACTATTTGGTAAAATATTTCCTTTATTCTATTCAATTTTCATTAATTCTTTCAATAATTGTTTAAATATAAATCATTCATTATTTTCTTATTATTAGGTGAGCACCCTATCATACAAAATTAGTTTCTTGAGTGAGGGTTTTATCCTGCATTTTCCTTTTGAATTTTTTTCAAAAATTTACCATTTTTTTCAAAAACAATCATTTATATATACAATTTCCATTATTTTTTAAACAGAACAATTCCTATCTCTGAGAGGTTGGAGATATTGGGGTAGAAAACTTAGACATGATGATGAGAAGGCTATGGATTTTCCCGTTTAAGAACAAACCATTTTCGATGGCAATTTCAATTCGGAAAACTAAAACAATGCAATTTGTTTTTCAAAACGCAACCATCAGAAAGCTTTTGTCATGATGAGGAGGAGGAGGCTATGGATTTACCCATTCAAGAACAAACCATTTTCGATGGCGACTTCAATTCTAAAAACGAATTAGAACTGAAGCATGTAGTATTACGTAATCATTTTTTTTAAAGAAGAACAATCCATTTTTGATAGCAACTTTAATTCTAAAAACTAAATCAATGTAACTTTTTTATTCTTTGTCTCCCATGAAATTGTTCAAAACGAATTAGAACTGAAGTATGTGGTATTACATGATAATTTTTTTAAAAAAAACACATCAAAATCGACAAATTACTCCTCTAGATAGTTCAAGTTTACAATATTTGAGAATTAATCACAATAGAAACATTAAGCCTACTTGATAAAAAAGAATTTGACTGTTAAATTTAACTAATTGATTCAATGTTATTATTTGGATCTTTTGAAAATAAACATTTCAATGAAAACATCATATTTAGTCTTTGACACACTTGAAACCATTTTCCAGTAAATTTTACCAACAATATTTCAGAAATTTTTACTAGATATTTACAAAAAAAAAATGAGGTATTTTGGTAAAATATTCTTTTATTACATTCCTTTTTAATTTTTTATGTTTTAAAACAGGGTTTTATTACAAATTTTTTTGTTTTTTCAACTTTTTAAAAAAATAATCATTATAATATATAGTTTTCGATATTTTTTTAAAAAAATAAATATATATAGCGATTTTCACTTTATATTCTTTTATTCCATTCAATTTTCAATAATTTTTTGAGTGAGGATTTTATCCTACACCTTCCTTTTAAATTTTTTTATTTTTTTAAAAAATAATCATTGAAATATATAGTTTTCGATATTATTTTAAAAACAATGTATATATATATATATATATATAGAGTTTTTCATGGTATTTGGGAAAATATTTTTTTATTTCATTCAATTTTCAATAATTTTTTGAGTGAGAATTTTATCCTACACAATCCTTTTAAATTTTTTATGTTTCAAAACAGAGCTTTATTACATTTTTTTGAACTTTTTAAAAAATAATCATTGAAATATATAGTTTTCGATATTTTTTGATTTTTTTGTACTTTTTAACTTTTTTAAAAACTGTCAAAAAATCACCAAATTACCTCTCTAGATGAATAAAATTTACTTTTTAAAAAATAATCATTGAAATATACAGTTTTCGATATTTTTTGATTTTTTTTGTACTTTTTAACTTTTTTAAAAACTGTCAAAAAATCACCAAATTACCTCTCTAGATGAATAAAATTTACAAGTAAATAATTGTAATAGAAAATACCATATCTAGTTTTTACATTCATAAAACTGTTTTATAGTAAATTTTCTGTAATACAAACTACTATAGCTTACGATATCAATGGTTACAAAGTGCTTTTCTTGAACAATATCTTTCTCGATATTCTTCTGGTATATTATTAGACCCAGGGAGGAACTCTTGTATTCCGTATTCTCTGTGATCAAATAATTGACTAAAATACAAAAGTTATTCATTATATAAATAAATTTTACCGAATTTAAATTTTACTCTTAGCTACATTAGATAGTTTACATTTTATATATAACAGGAAAATAACTCACTGAGTTACATCATTCAGCTCAATATTTCTTAGGGAAAGTTCTTTACTCTGTTTTCTTTTTACGATAAAATGGACTAAAATAAAAAATGATGTATTAGTATAGTATGATTAAAATTAATGTAAAATAAATATAAACTTTCGTTATTTTTTCAACTTCTATTTAAAAGAAATACACTGATTACACACGAAAAAGTCCTTTTTTTTCATTTGGTGTGATTTTTTTTCAACTTCTAGCTAAAAAAATACACTGATTACACAAAAAAACCCTTTTTTTTAATCCAAAATATATATAATTTAAAAATGTTTTACAAAAAAATGTATATGAATTGATCATTTATGTGAAAAACTAAACATTTTTGTAAAATAATTATAACCTTTTTGTTATTTTTTAAACTTTTATGTAAAAAATACACTGATTGCACAAAAAAGTCCTTTTTTTAATCCGAAATAGATATAATTTAAACATGTTTTACAAAAAATGTTTATGAATTGATCATTTATGTGAAAAACTAAACATTTTTGTAAAATAATTATACCCTTTTGTTATTTTTTTAAACTTTTATGTAAAAAAAATACACTGATTGCACAAAAAAATCCTTTTTTAATCCGAAATAGCTATAATTTAAAAATGTTTTACAAAAAATGTTTATGAATTGATCATTTATGTGAAAAACTAAACATTTTTGCAAAATAATTATAACCTTTTGTTATTTTTTAAACTTTTATGTAAAAAAAATACACTGATTACACAAAAAAGTCCTTTTTTTAATCCGAAATATATATAATTTAAAAATGTTTTACAAAAAAGGTTATGAGTTGATCATTTATGTGAAAAATTGAACATTTTTGTAAAATAATTATCACCTTTTGTTATTTTTCCAACTTTTATGTAAAAAAAAACACTGATGACACAACAAAATCCTTTTTTAATTCGAAATATATATATATATATATATATAACTTAAAAATTTTTTACAAAAATGTTCACAGATTTATCATTTTAAGGGGTTTTTCATTGTAAGAATACACTAAATTTTCACAAATCAACTTTTTTAAAATTATGGTAAAAATTAATAAAACTTACCTATAGTGATATGAATCCCTTGAGTTATAGATTAGCTTCTCGAGAGTTTGTTCTCCACAACCTTCTTTTTCAGCATCATCGAAGTGGTTGAGAAAATCCTCAGATTTTGGATTATCAGCCAGTTCCGAGGCTTGGACGAAGGCTTGATGAGCTGCGAGTACACTGACGTTGTAGAAAATTGAATTGTCTGCGTTTCGACTCAGGCCCTTGAACAAAATCACTCCAAATCTCTCCGATGTCACAGCAGAAGCTATTTGATGAGGAATGCGCATATCTCCGATCAGTAATTCTTCATCTACAACACTTCTGTATTGAACTAGAAGAGTCTCTTCATTTCCATTCCATCGCCTGTCAGACTTTGTTATAACTTCAGGGTTTTGGAAACATATGACACTATCTGTTGGGAAATCCTGAAGATTAGCTACCTCGAAATAAGCATTGATTTGTCGCATACTTTTTTCTGGTAATACATCAAACACATTCTTACACCTCAAAGTAGTTCCTGTTTCTGTAGCAGCACGAAAAATTGCTTTTCCAGTCTTTTCAACACCCATGTAGATCAAAACCAGTGGTCTTATTTGCGAAGCTTCATTGACAAGTAATCCCGCTGCTAATGGAATAGTGCTCTTCACTCTAACTACCTTTCCATCCTTTTTATAGTTGTATATGATGGTGCAGTTCGTTTCATCATGGAGCTCAACGGTTAACACCTGCATAACTGTAGGTATTGGTAAATCTTCAACTTTGACTATGTTTTCAATGTTTCTTCTGGAAGCTGGAGATAGAGTACTTAACAGAGAGGCGCTTTTGATGATGAGAGTTGCCAGAGTATTCAGACTGGCGCTTTGAAAGGGGATCATAGTGCGTTGAAGAAGTACATTGTCATCAATCACCTTATCTTGTGAAGGTTTTGGTTCTTTATTCTTCAGTTGTTTTGATATGACTTGTGTCGACATTCTAAAAGATAAAGTAAAAATCCATGTTATGATTTCTTTTTCAAACCAATTTGAAGATATATATACATATATATATATATATATTTACTCAATATCATACCACTATTAGTATCTAAATCGATAAAAATTAAATTTATACTCAATCAAGTTGACTTACCTCCAAACAGAAAAGTCCTTCTAGCAGTTGTAGTAGATGATGTTGTAGTAGATCTTGCTCCTTCAGTTGCTAATGTCGAAGTGACTGCTTTCTGTGTAAAAACAGTGCTTCTTAGATAGCTGAAATCATGCCATTTATCATAAGGTTAAATTAATGAAACATTGTTTCTACGGAAGAACACCAATGCTTTCGCGGGAATAAATAATTTATTTTCACGCGAATACAAACCAATGCTTTCGCGGGAATAAACATTTTATTTTCACGCGAATGGAAACTGTTGCTTTCGCGGGAATGCATACTTTATTTTCACGCGAATACAAACCAATGCTTTCGCGGGAATAAACATTTAATTTTCACGCGAATGGAAACTGTTGCTTTCGCGGGAATGATTACTTTATTTTCACGCGAATACAAACCAGTGCCTTCGCGGGAATAAACATTTAATTTTCACGCGAATGGAAACTGTTGCTTTCGCGGGAATGAATACTTTATTTTCACGCGAATACAAACCAATGCTTTCGCGGGAATAAACATTTTATTTTCACGCGAATGGAAACTGTTGCTTTCGCGGGAATGAATACTTTATTTTCACGCAGATACAAACCAATGCTTTCGCGGGAATAAACATTTAATTTTCACACGAATGGAAACTGTTGCTTTCGCGGGAATGAATACTTTATTTTCACACGAATACAAACCAATGCTTTCGCGGGAATAAACATTTTATTTTCACGCGAATGGAAACTGTTGCTTTCGCGGGAATGAATACTTTATTTTCACGCGAATACAAACCAATGCTTTCGCGGGAATAAACATTTTATTTTCACGCGAATGGAAACTGTTGCTTTCGCGGGAATGAATACTTTATTTTCACGCGAATACAAACCAATGCTTTCGCGGGAATAAACATTTTATTTTCACGCGAATGGAAACTGTTGTTTTCGCGGGAATGAATACTTTATTTTCACGCGAATACAAACCAATGCTTTCGCGGGAATAAACATTTAATTTTCACGCGAATGGAAACTGTTGCTTTCGCGGGAATGAATACTTTATTTTCACGCGAATACAAACCAATGCTTTCGCGGGAATAAACATTTTATTTTCACGCGAATGGAAACTGTTGCTTTCGCGGGAATGAATACTTTATTTTCACGCGAATACAAACCAATGCTTTCGCGGGAATAAACATTTAATTTTCACGCGAATGGAAACTGTTGCTTTCGCGGGAATGAATACTTTATTTTCACGCGAATACAAACCAATGCTTTCGCGGGAATAAACATTTTATTTTCACGCGAATGGAAACTGTTGCTTTCGCGGGAATGAATACTTTATTTTCACGCGAATACAAAGCAATGCTTTCGCGGGAATAAACATTTAATTTTCACGCGAATGGAAACTGTTGCTTTCGCGGGAATGAATACTTTATTTTCACGCGAATACAAACCAATGCTTTCGCGGGAATAAACATTTTATTTTCACGCGAATGGAAACTGTTGCTTTCGCGGGAATAAACATTTTTTTTTCAGGCAAATAAAAACCAATGCTTTCGCGGGAATAAATAATTTATTTCCACGCGAATGGAACCCATTGCTTTCGCGGGAATAAACAATTTATTTTCACGCGAATACAAACCAATGCTTTCGCGGGAATGAAAGATTTATTTTCACACATTCACCTATATAAGAGACAACGGTTTCAGACAGAAAGCATCCAGTTCAACAACAGTGAGCAAAGGAGCAACATCTATCTACTACATCTTCCATTGCAACTACTAAGAGTTCTCTCTTCATAAAGGTAAAACTTAAACTCAAATATTTCCGCTAGCTAACACAACTATCTGAAGGCTTTATGACATATCTATCTTTAAATTGGTTATAAAGAATTGAATCAATTTTTTCTGTTTTTTTCAGAATGAATACTCAAGTCGTAGAAAGTCAACCATTGTATCTAAAGTCAGAATCTCAGCCTGATGAAAAGGTAAGAATTAATAAAAAATACTATTTAACACCTGTTGAACACCTTTAATTATTTTAGTTATCTAATTATCGCTTGTATTTTAGAACAACGCAACAACAAATCCAATCTACTTAAAGGACTTCCTTCCAGAAATATATCATAACTATGTGATAAATAATGATGTTGTTGAAAAAAAAGCTGTAGAACGTTTGACATTTCAAGTTATAATATTCTGTATAACTCAACACATGATGAGTATGGGGATGTGTTGTAAGAAACGTGATATATCTACAGAACGTTTTGATGACATTATAAAAAACGGTTTCGAAATCGTTTTGTCAATGGTGGAAGTCGTTAATATTAATGATTTTTTAAAAGAAATTGAAAGAAGTGCTTGGAATCAAATAGTTTTCAAAAAATTATACAACATGACATGGAACAAAAAAACTTTTTATAAATTCAGAAAGCATATTTATAATTATGTCCAAATAGATAAAGCTCTATCCTCTTCTGTAGGTATTTTAGAATTAATGTTGGAAGCGTTTCATACATATTTATGAAAAATTTTTAGTTGTTTTTTATTATTTTACAATATTTTGTTCAAACTATTATGATTTATTTCTTACCAATTTAGATGTTATGTTCAAACTATTATATTTTATTTCTTACCAATTTAGATGTTAAAAGCGATATGATATTAAGTAAATACATATACATATATATATATATATATATATACATATATATATATATTTGTTGTCTGTCTCCACATCCCGATAGTTTAATAAGCACATTCTCAATCTACCATAACTCTATGATCTTAACCGCTTTTGGCATAAATACATATATATATATATAAGACACTCTAAGTAATAAATACACTCTTAGCCACTCATGCAAATATTACCCTTTTATTTTTAGAATGTTATGGATGCTCTTTCTGAAGAGCTCCTTAGCACAGATCCATATCCAACAGAAAATAAAATGAAAAACGGCAAAACAACTCCTAAGAGAAGGAAAACTGCTCCAAAAAAGCGAATAGTAAGGAAACGAAAACAAACAGTGAGAAAACAAACTACTTCCGTTGATAAGCAAACAATGGAGAGCGCAGCTATAACTCATTTAACAGTTGAATGTCTCAACGAAAGGAGAGCTAGGGAATTAGAAAAGTCTAAAGGTTCTCAAGTGATTGACTCACCAAAAGTTCCGATTTGCAAAACATTTGAAGATCTTCCTATCCCAAGCATTATGCGAGTGACTGGTGTGATACATCCATCAAGTAAGGAGAAGTGTAGATATTCTCAAGTACACTACCATGATCCTTCAGATATAAATGAACTCGAGCCCAAAATACTCCTCTGTCCAGTTGAAATAGCTAAAAACTTCAACTGTGATAATTACCCTCCTCCGTTTAACGTTGTATATTTGGGTAGAAAGGGAAAACCAAAAAATAAAAACGTTCTTTGGTATGATGTCAGACGTGTTAGCAGACATCCTCTAAGCAAAAAGAAAGCTGAAGAGGAATCACTATATTTTAGTACATTGACTAAATGTCAGCTCAAACGCTTCTTGAACATCAACACCCTCAATAGTTTTCAACCCGGCGCTATTTTTCCTTACCAAGATGTTGTTGATAGATTCGTTCCTCATCGATTTAAAGGAGGTCAGTCGAATGTAATTTGTATCCGTTATAGCATTGAACAATGTGGAGAAACGCTGTTGAAGACGCTTGTCATACCAGACAAATATGCTTCAGAAGCTAACAAATATACTCCAGGTGTGATGATCTACAGAGGAAAAACAACACACGGAAAATTTAAGACAGAATACGATCTTTCATTTTGCTCTCCATACTGTCTCGGTCGAATGTATTGGAAACAATATTGTGATCAAGCAAAGTACAACAAAACAATATTAGAAATTGATGATGATGATGAACTTGAAGATTTTCTATGTGGAGACTTTGATGATTTTGAGACAGGATATGTTGCTGAAAAAAAATGATGAGTGTTTTAACGATGGATAGTCTCTAATTCAAAAAACAAGTTGGACAATGTGACTTGGTGAGCTATTTCCCTTTTCTATATAATGTAAACTATCCAATGTAACTAAAGCTATAATTCAATTTCATGTAATTACTTTAAATTTTTTCCCTACTTATTACACAATAAATGTATATATTCACATATTGTTTCATTTTTAATCACTGTATTTATTCAATGTAGATATATCTCCTCTCTCCTCTCTCCTCTTTTTATCTCTCCTCTCTCTCAACATACTCTCTCCTCTACCAAATACTCCTCTCTCCTCTCTTGCAGTTATTTCTCAAATACTGTAGATTTTAACCATCTAGAGGTCTAATTTGGTAATTTTCCAACATATTTTATAGCATTTAATATACTTATTATGTAATAAATGTATATTATTCAATGTAAATGTAAATATATCCATAAATATGTACATAATTATCCATATATACATAAATGTATAAAAAACTAAAAAAAAATCTCTCCTCTCTCTCCTCTCTCTTCTCTCCTCTCTCATCTCTCCTCTCCCCTCTCTCCAGAAGATTTTCCCTACTTATTATGTAATCAGGTATATAATCATATAATTTTCATTTTTGATCAATATATTTGTTCAATGTAGATATATCTCCTCTCTCTATGTAGATATAAATATAGCCATAAATATGTACATAACTAACCATATATACATGAATGTATAGAAAACTAAAAAATCTCTCTCCTCTCTCTCCTCTCTCATCTCCCATCTCCCCTCTCTCCTCTCCCCTCTCTCTCAAGATACCATATGAGTTCGAGTTATGTAAAAAAGTTATCAAAACTTGAATGCCATACATTCAAAATCTATATGCCATATAAGTTCAAATTAAGTAAAAACTAATCAAAACTCAAATGCCACTCAAATGCCACTCAAGTACCCCTCAAGTAAAATACAATATAAACTCGGCGAATTCATCCAACGCCGTAACCCATTGTCTCAACTCCAAGGTCAGATCCACAAAAAAACACTTGGTAGGGAGATCTGCTCATATATTACTACTAAGATGAACTGAAACAGATTGACAGGAGGACACGGAAATTGATTGCAATGCATCGTGGGATGCACCCGAGATCAGATGTAGACAGACTCTATGTTGAAAGAGGAAAGGGAGGAAGAGGCCTCATGAGCATTGAGGACACAGTGAAGTATGAAAGCCACAGTCTGAAGAAATATACAGAAGAAAGTCAAGTGGAAGAGATACGTAATGCAGGAAGAGTGATAAGATCAGACGAGGAAGACATGACAAAATCAGGATACAGAGACAAGCAGAAAACAACACGTATAGATGAATGGGTTGAGAAACCGATGAATGGACAATACATCAGACAAACGAAAGAACACACGGCAGTAGAAACGTGGAAATGGATGACACGAGGGAGCTTGAAAAAAGAAACGGAGAGCTTAATTGTCGCCGCTCAAGATCAGGCACTGAGGACGAATTACAGGAAGGCCAGGATAGAAAAAAGTTCGGATGACGCAAAGTGCAGACTGTGTAAGACCCGGGATGAGACGATAAGTCACTTAGTCAGTGAGTGCCCTAAAATCGCACAAACAGAATACAAACATCGACATGACAAAGTAGCTGCAGCTGTGCATTGGAGAATATGCAAAAAGCACGGTTTACCACACACAGAGAAATGGTATGATCATAGAGCTGAGCCAGTTATAGAAAACGAGAAAGTAAAACTGCTATGGGACTTTAACGTTCAGACAGATAAAGTGATAGAAGCGCGAAGACCGGACCTCATATTAGAAAATAAAGAGACCAGCGAATGTCAGATTATAGATATAGCAATACCTGGGGACACAAGAGTGATAAAGAAGGAAGAGGAGAAGATTGATAAGTATAAAGATCTAGCATTTGAGATTGGACGACTGTGGAAAGTGAAACCTAAGGTGATACCGATAGTGATAGGAGCACTTGGGACAATATCCAGCCGTTTGATATCTTACATGGCTGAGATTGGAGTACAGCTATCCTTTGAAACAATTCAAAAGACTGCCCTGTTGGGTACGGCCCAGATTCTACGAAAGGCTCTACAGTAAAACGGAATAGTGATAACCCTTTGGCCCTTAGCTAGGGCCCGGGCTCACTTTACACCAACCGTCAGGTTGTGAAATTTACTTCCCGAATAATAATAATAATAATAATAATAGTAATAGTAATAGTAATAGTAATAGTAATAGTAATAGTAATAGTAATAGTAATAGTAATAGTAATAGTAATAGTAATAGTAATAGTAATAGTAATAGTAATAGTAATAGTAATAGTAATAGTAATAGTAATAGTAATAGTAATAGTAATAGTAATAGTAATAGTAATAGTAATAGTAATAGTAATAGTAATAGTAATAGTAATAGTAATAGTAATAGTAATAGTAATAGTAATAGTAATAGTAATAGTAATAGTAATAGTAATAGTAATAGTAATAGTAATAGTAATAGTAATAGTAATAGTAATAGTAATAGTAATAGTAATAGTAATAGTAATAGTAATAATAATAATAATAATTTATTATTGATAAATAGCGTATAATAATATTTAGTAATTAAACTGTCACGCCATCATAATGAGAAACTTGTTGGTATTATTATAACTGTTATATATTAATTTAAAATAATAATAAGCATCATTATAAATAAATAAACTTTTTTAAGTATTGTTGTTTTCTAAATTATTATTATTGTTTCCTAGGTTTGATTCAAATGCATTTTAGGTGCTATACAATGGCAGTTGTATTATAATATCTGTGAAACTTGCAAAATACTGGTTCTAGAATCCAGTGTCATAGCAGTTTCTTCAACAGTGTACATGTACATGGGGGATCCAATTTTTAGTCAGTAGGAGAGCAAATTATTTTAAAAAAAGGGCCAAAAATATTTTTTTACAAATGGGCTCCCCCCTCTGTGATTGTCCAGATCCGCCACTGATATCCATTGCTAAAACAAAAAATTATTTGGGGTAGAAATAACTACAACTACATCTAAATTGAGTTTAAGTATTATTTACAATGATTAGAATTTATTAAATAACAAGAACAACTCTCACCGAGTTCTATCATGTATCTCATCCTTTTTTTTCATCAACATATCCCGTCTCAAAATCATCAAAATCTCCACGTAGAAAATCTTCAAGTTCTTCATCATCATCATCAATTTCTTCTAATAGCTCTATGTTGTGCTTTGCTTGATCACAATATTGTCTCCAATGAATTTGACCGAGTCTGTATGTAGAGCAAAATGAAAGATCGTATTCTGTCTTAAATTTTTCGTGGGTTTTTTTTCCTCTGTAGATCATCACACCATTAGTATTTCGGTTAGCTTCTGAAGTATATTTGTCTGGTATGGCAAGCGTCTTCAACAGTGTTTCTCCACATTTTTCAATGGTATAAGGGATACAAACTACATTTGACTCCCCTCCTTTAACTCGATGAGGAACGAATCTATCAACAATATCTCGGTAAGGGAAAATAGCACCTGGTTGGAAACTATTGATGGTCTTGATGTTCAAGCAGCGTTTGAGCTGACATTTAGTCAATGTACTCAAATATAGTGATTCCTCTTCAGCTGCCTTCTTGCTTAAAGGATGTCTGGTAGTAGTAATATATGAGCAGATCTCCCTACCAAGTGTTTTTTTGTGGATTTGATCTTGGGGGTTATGCAATGAGTTACGACGTTGGATGGATTCGCCGAGTTTATATTGTATTTTATTTGACGGGTACTTGAGTGGCATTTGAGTGGCACTTAAGTGGCATTTGAGCTTTGATTATTTTTTTACTTAATTTGAACTCATATGGCAGCTAGATTTTGAATGTATGGCATTTAAGTTTTGACAATTTTTTTACATAATTCGAACTCATATGGCATCTTGAGAGAGAGGAGAGAGAAGAGAGAGAGGAGAGAGGAGTTTTATCTACATTGAATAAATATATTGATCAAAAATTGAGTGGCATTTAAGTGGCATTTAAGTTTTGATTATTTTTTAACTTAATCTGAACTTATAGCATATAGATTTTGGATGCATGACATTCTAGTTTTGATAATATTTTTACATAACTCGAACTCATATGATATTTTGAGAGAGAGGAGAGAAGAACGAGGAGATATAACTACATGGAATCAATATATGATTATATACATTTATTACATAATAAGTAGGAAAATATCCTTGTATAATATAGCTAGAGTTAGTAAATACTAAGTAATACAAAGCACTACAACTTGTAATGACAATCAATGGATGATAGTCTTTTTCTTTACAATGTTGTCATTGTTGTACTGATGTTATAACTTAGGAAGGAAGACTTCTGTTCTATGTACTTTTGATTCCATAATGAACTAAAATAAAAAGTTATGTATTAGTATAGGATGATTAAACAAAAATGTAAAATAATTACATGAATTTGAATTTTAGTTCTTTTTACATTGGTTAGTTAACATTATATAGTAAAGGGAAGTAACTCACCAAGTTATATTGTTCGGTTTGTTTTTTCTTGAGCATAATTTTCATCAAGTGTTTTTGATTCTCTCTCTTCTATCTAAAGCAAAACAAAAAATAATTGCTGTATAAATAAGTTTCATCTAATTGGAAGTATTACTTATATCAGTTAGTTTACATTAAATAAAAAACACTCACTGGGTTGTGTTGTCTGACTTGCTCTTCTTGAATATAGTTTTCACCAGGGGGTGTTGGTCCTCTCAAAGATGTAGAAGATGTGTTTCCCGCTCCCATTGAAAGCACTAAGACCTTGTTTTCAACAACCTCATCTCTAGTGAAGTACTTCATCTGGTTGGAGTCATCAAGTTTGTTGGATAGGTTTTGAGCCGTTTCTATCGCTTGTAATGCCGTGAATGTGATTATATCATGTCGATGATAACCAAATCTACTAACTTCACGATTTCTTACAAGTATGACTCCTGTTCCAATTCGTTTGATGTCGCTAGCATGTTTTTCAGGTATATATAGAACTCCCATCATCAAACCATCGTATTGCAAACATCTGTAGTTTACCAGTAGCGCATCCATCACCACTTCTCCATTAGGTAATGTTAACTGAGTTGATATTTGAGGAGATTCAAAACTGATTACACTCCCAACAGCAAATTGAGAGAGTGTTGCGATACGAACCATACTGATCAACTGACTAGGTTTTTTTTTTTAATTAATCTACTTAGCTGTTTAGCTTCTTCAAGGGAAATATTGGATGGGAAGTTGATAGGGTGAAAGATTGGATGCTTGTCTGAATCGAATCCCATAAAAACCACCAATTTTGGAACATCTGGTTGTGTTGGAGCTAATTTGTTGTAATCCTCATTTCTCACCATGGACCTCACTTGTCGTCTGTTGCCAAATGTTTCGACATTGTAGCGGATAATACATAAGTTTTTATATACATCCTCAGCTGGTCTTTCGATGGAGATTATCTCGAGAAGTGATGGTGTTTGATTTAAGTGAAGTGGTTGAAACCTTCCAATCATTACTCTGTCATTGGTATCGCAAGAATTGAGCAAACTAGCGGCATTTTTTGACAAGCAGGAAAGATGAGAAAGAGATGGTGCTTTCAAAGTCCAAGCATAGTCAATCGTTTTATTTCTATCCGAATCCCATGGCTTTGGTCGAACTGTTTTCAGTTTCCTTTTTATTATATGTGAATCGGGAGGGGTATTTTCTTTATCATCAGAGTATGGTTCGAATGTTGAGAGAAATGAGGTATTACCATCTTCATTCATATTCAGAGCGTTCAGTGAGAAGTTGGAAGCGTTCAGTGAGAAGTTGGAACTGAAAAGAGAGTAAAAAAAATGTGTAACAGATGGTTGAAATTTGAAAAATATTTGAAAAGAATAAACTAACTAGATATTGATAAAATAAACGCATAATCAAAACCAAAATAATTTTTCTGATGCATTATGATGAAACTATTTGATCTTTTATTAATAAGAACAAAATATTAAAACATAAAATTAACTTTTTGAAGTATCATAGGAAATCTAGTTGAAGTTTTCTATCAATATATGTTAAAGAATTATTTAGTGATTCTCACCTTATTGACCGAAAGTCTTTCTATAGTTTCAAATAAATGTAGTAGTTGGTGTGTAGATGTTGCTTCTTTGCTAGCTATTGTAGAACTGGATGCTTTCTGTGTGAAAACACTGGTTCTTAAATAGCTAAAGCTGTACTAATTAACCCTATGAAAGCCATCTCGTGAAACCTTCTTTATAATATATCTATGACTCAGCAGTTTTTCACGCGATATTCCCGCGAAAGCATTGGTTTTTATTCGTGCGAAAATTATTTTTTTACTCCCGCGAAAGCAACGGTTTTATCCCTATGGAAATAATTGTTTTATTCCCGCGAAAGCATTGGTTTCTATCCGCGTGAAAATAAAAGTTTTATTCCCGCGAAAGCAATGGTTTCCATTCGCGTGAAAATAAATCATTTATTCCCGCGAAAGCATTGGTTTGTATTCGCGGGAAAATAAAAATGTTATTCCCGCGAAAGCAACGGTTTCCATTCGCGTGAAAATAAAATTTTCATTCCCGCGAAAGCAACGGTTTCCATTCGCATGAAAAAAAAGTATTTATTCCCGCGAAAACATTGGTTTGTATTCGCGGGAAAATAAAAATGTTATTCCCGCGAAAGCAACGGTTTCCATTCGCGTGAAAAAAAAGTATTTATTCCCGCGAAAACATTGGTTTGTATTCGCGGGAAAATAAAATATTTATTCCCGCAAAAGCAAAGGTTTCCATTCGCGTAAAAATAAATTATTTATTCCCGCGAAAGCATTGGTTTGTATTCCCGGGAAAATAAAATTTTTATTCCCGCGAAAGCAACGGTTTCCATTCGCATGAAAATAAAGGATTTATTCCCGCGAAAACATTGGTTTGTATTCGCGGGAAAATAAAAATGTTATTCCCGCGAAAGCAACGGTTTCCATTCGCGTGAAAATAAAGTATTTATTCCCGTGAAAACATTGGTTTGTATTCGCGGGAAAATAAAATATTTATTCCCGCGAAAGCAAAGGTTTCCATTCGCGTGAAAATAAATTATTTATTCCCGCGAAAGCATTAGTTTGTATTCCCGGGAAAATAAAATTTTTATTCCCGCGAAAGCAACGGTTTCCATTCGCGTGAAAATAAAGTATTTATTCCTGCGAAAGCATTGGTTTGTATTCGCGTGAAATTAAAATATTTATTCCCGCGAAAGCAATGGTTTCCATTCGCGTGAAAATAAAGTATTTATTCCCGCGAAAGCATTGGTTTGTGCTCGCGGGAAAATAAAATTTTTATTCCCGCGAAAACAACGGTTTCCATTCGCGTGAAAATAACTTATTTATTCCCGCGGAAACATTGGTTTGTATTCGCGTGAAAATAAAATATTTATTCCCGCGAAAGCAAGGGTTTCTATTCGCGTGAAAATATATTATTTATTCCCGCGAAAGCATTGGTTTGTATTCCCGCGAAAGCAACGGTTTCCATTCACGTGAAAATAATGCTGATTCATAGCAGTGCAACTTAAGCTATATAAGAAGCACTGTTTTCATACAGAAAGCATTCACTTCATCGTTAGTAACTGAAAGAACAAGATCTACTACATCATCATCTACTACAGCACTCCTTCTTTATCATTTGAATTACATAGGAAACAGCTGAAGTTCAAACAACTATGTGTATAATTCATCTAATTCAAAGAAAACAAGTCTTCATTTGTGATGTAAGTATCTATATTTTGTTTTAATTGTAATCAATTTAAACGTGAAGACATTTTCTGAAAAGAACAAGATTATTCACTATTTGAGATATCAAAAAATGCTGTATGTAAGTTTTAATTATGTTTTATTATTATTATTATTTCAGGACTTCAAAATGAAAAAAGTACTCCTTCTTCGTCCGAATTTTATAGAAAGCAGCTCAAGTTCAACCAACTAGGAATATCATTCATTTAATTCAAAGAAAGACAAGTCTTCATTTCTGATGTAAGTATTTACATTCTATTACAATAGTAATCAATTCAAGTATATTGAAAAAAATTGAAACCTTTGTCTTTTTTTATTTTTTGCTATAAAGCATTATCATTTTTTTTTTTAGAATAACAACGAACTAGATCAAAGGGAAAAAACTTTCCAACAAAACTTCAACTTGAGTAATAACTGAAGCTACTACTTATATTATATATAAATAATGTGTCGAGTAACAAACAACAGATATGTAGCAAACACTATTTATAATGAAAAAAAAGAAATGCAAAAAACTCGGAATTGCTTTGAAATTACTAAAGACTGCGCCGAATGGATAGATGATAGTTTACTCGTTACTTCATCGTTGTTTCTACAACGAACTTTTCCTGATACCACTGCAATAACTTATGTCGTCGCAACTTATCCGGATAATCACTGTAGTCTTTTGTCATTAAAATTGCAAAAAACTATTGCGCAACTTTCCCCAACGGACTTTTTCAAGTTCATTAGCAATGAACTCTCTTTTTATGAAAGAGAGACTTTAATGCTCGATGAAAATTATCGAAGAAAATCATTTCTTACAAATTGGAGACAAGTAGGTAAACATTGTGGTGAAAACATGGCTGGAGCTGGTTTTTATAACCTTGAAAAAGACAACGCTGTTCGATGTGCTTTTTGCCAAGGGGTATTACTAAACTGGAAGGATGAAGATGAACATCCGATGAAAGAACATGCTAAAAGTTTTCCGTTTTGTCGATTTGTTAGAGGATTTAATACTCACAATCGTGTGTATAGACCTAGAAAACTACTTGCGGATGAAATGAAAAACATCTCAATTGTCAAAAGTTATACGATGGAAGAACAAAAAACTAGAAGAGGCGATTTAACTGCAGAAGTATTACCTCTAGGTATATCAATTGATTGTGCTGGTACACCAAGTTTTGCTACTGAAACATCTAGAGAAGACAGTTTCAAACAATGGAAGGGTAAAGTCTCCATGAAACTCCTTTCCAATGCAGGTTTCTACCATACTAAGTTCGGAGATAGTGTAAAATGCTTCTTTTGCTCAGGTGAACTTAAAGAATGGGCAGAGAGTGATCTACCGTGGGAGGAACACTGTCGATGGTTCCCTGACTGTTATTTTTTACTCGGGAGTAAAGGTGAAGAGTATGTTGAGGATGTTTACATGCGAACAGACAAAGGCAAAAGGTGTAAGCGAGGGGTTGAAAAATACCGAGAAAAAGTAAAACAAATAACGCTCAACAATGACACCGAAGAAATGAAACTTATTTGCAAAAAACTAGGATACAGTCAAAACGATATCGAACAAGTTTTAGTGTTAAATGGAAAACCTTTTGAGCGAATAGGTTTTATGATTGAAGCCTTACATACTTTTGAAAATGATTTTACAACTGTTGAGAATTCGTCAACACTGTTAAAAAATGATGCTAAAACAATTGACTCGTTAAAAAAAGATAAAGATCAGACTAAGCAAAGCAAACTTGCTCAATGTGTGTCTGAGTCACATGAAAAAAAAGTAATTGCAAATCATATCTCTCTTCCATGTGGTCATCTCATTTACTGTAGTGAGTGTAAGGAAAAAGCACTTACTGAATGCTCATCAGAAGTAAAACCTTGTCCAATCGATGGTTGTCAGGTTGAAATTAAAGCATTTATGAAGATATACATGAGCTAGAATAACAATTAACCTCAAAAAAAAAAGAAAAAGTAATGAATGATTAAATAGGTATTTCAATTTGAAAACGGATCATTCGCGTTTTGTAATTTAACGGAATAACAACAAATATGTTACATGTTGAAGACTTTGCTCACCAAGAAGCTTCCGATGCTATAGGATCTAAGACTTTTTTGGCTGAAGTTTCTGATGAAATGTTGAGGATTTATTTTACGGAAGAATGTGTATACTGTGTACTAGGAGGAAGTTTTTACAAGCAAACAACCAATCTATCACTGCTAAACTGTTACTGTTCACACGTTGATGATAAATGTATCACTTGTAAAAGATGTGCTGAAATGGTTGAAGGTGCTACACCTACCAAAAAAGAATTGGGTGATGCTATCGACTGGATTGATAGAAGACAAGTTTTGAAAAACGCTAAAATGGGTTTCTTGGTGCATGATGAATGGATTAATGCTTTTTTGGATCTTTCCTCTGATGATTTGAAGTCTCCCTTTATGTTAACAAATTTGAGAGCACGATTAAATCCCTACCTATTACCTACTAGTCACAGCAAACTGGCTTATCAACGTCTAAAGGATAAATTACTTGCGATAGCAGAAGGGTATCCATATGCTTATACTCCTGATGAAAAAGAAGATTCAGTCAACCCGATAATACCTATTGATTCGACAAGTATATCTGAGGACTCATAAAAGAACTGCTACAAAAAATGTTGCTTCATTTATCTCTGAACTACAGAAGAAACATGAGTGGAAAAACTCAAGGATTCAAGTCAATTGCTACATTGGCTGATTTTGTTCCTAAGTTCATAAGGACTCATTTTGAACACATTCCTTTAGAACGTTCGAATCCTCTTTTTG
Organism: Cryptosula pallasiana; assembly: GCA_945261195.1. Taxonomy (NCBI): domain Eukaryota; kingdom Metazoa; phylum Bryozoa; class Gymnolaemata; order Cheilostomatida; family Cryptosulidae; genus Cryptosula; species Cryptosula pallasiana. The sequence continues at coordinate 21,681 of CALYOO010000405.1, forward strand.
TTCAACTCATCACCGAAGAAGTATTTTATTTTGTGTTAGGATTCAATCTAGTTCGTAAATCAATACAAAGCATGCTTTCGAGCTGTAATTGTATTTCAAGAGCAAATCCTCTCGAATGCTTAAACTGTTCTAGGAGCTTTGATCCAAAAGTCTGCTGTCCACAAGACAAGTTGATAGATTTTGAAGATCTCAAAAGAGTGATCGAACTGATTGATATTAAGCAATGTTTGAAAGATGCTGAACTAGGTGATTTGATAGATATTTCGATTTTGAGAGGTTTGACTTCATTTCGCTGGACAGGAACACATGTTCTTTTGTCTCAATCTCGATTGGAACCATACTTACATTTTGGTAACCACTTTGATGAGATTGTTTTACATCTTCAAAATCAGCTCATAGAGCTGAACAAACCGCTAGCCACTTACGTATAAATAGAAAGAACATCAAGAAAGAAAGTATTCAACTTTCAACACTGAAAGCAAAAACATTTTAAAAAATGAGCTGCGTATTTATCTTGCTATTAGCACTAACATTTCCCAATGTTAGTGGAGTATTCTATACCAATGAAATTGATGAATGTATAGCCGGAGTTATGGATAAAAATGATGTCTTGGTTTTTTCACCTTTCGAAAGGACCATACGATATAAAGATGAAAATGGAACAAACTGTGTGCGACTCTACCCTCCTGACTTATTATATTGTGGTTTTTTCATCCCTCAAAGCGCTTCTTGGATCTGCAAGAGCACAACTTCTACAGATGCTGTGTCTTGTGATACTTCAACAGAATACGTTTTGAATCAAGAGGAATGTGAAATGGGTAATACAAATAATACTGAAGGACTTACTCAAATTACAAAAGTATATCGAAATGGAAATTTATGTGCATTTCAATACAACCGTGAACGTTTGATCTGTCCAATGAGAAGACAATTTATGACATACAAATTTGCATGCGTGCAATGTGTTCATTCCGAACATTCGATCAACAAGGAACCAAAACCAGTTAACATCACTAACATCAAAGATTCATCACTTTCGACTTTTGACAGTTTCAAAACTAGTGGAGTGTATTATAGCAACAAAATTGATAAATGTCTAGCTGGAGTTATGGAAAAAAACGATGTCTTGGTTTTTTCACCTTTTGAGAGGACTATACGATATAAAGATGAAAATGGGGAAAACTGTGTGAGACTCTACCCTTCTGACTATATATATTGCGGTTTTTTCATCCCTCGAAACGCTTCTTGGATCTGTAAGAGTAAAGATTCTACAGATACCGAGGAATCAATTTCAGCTAACATCACTACCTTCAATGATATCGAAGGCGTAAATGAGGAATCAAATCCAGCTAACATCACTAACATCAATAAAATCGAAGGCGTGAATTCAACATTTTCGAGTTTCGACAGTTTCAATGTCAACGAAGTATTTTATGCCGATGAAATCGATGAATGTATAGATGGAGTTATGGAAAAAAATGATGTCTTATTTTTTTCACGTTTTGAAAAGAGTATTCGAAATAAAGATGAAAATGGAACAAACTGTGTGAGACTTTATCCTTCCAACTATTTACATTGCAGTTTTATTATCGCTCAAAACGCTTCTTGGATCTGCAAAAGCAAAACTTCTACAGATGCCCTGACCTGCAATACGCCAACAAAATACACTCTGAATCAGGAGGAATGTGCAATAGGGGTGAAAAATAATACGGAAGGTCTTACTCAAAATACAAAACTATTTTGGAATGATGAATTATGTGTATTTGAATCCAACACCTCACGTTTGATTTGTCCACCAACAGAAGAGTTTGAGACAACCAACTTTGCATGTGTGGAATGCAATCATTTGACCAACGAGAAGGCGGAAATAGCTACTTTCATCACTAACATCAATGGTATTGAAGGTGTAAATTTGTCATTTTCGAGTTTTGAAAGTTTGAAATCTATTCAAAATAAGATTATCATCAGCATCACATGTCGAGGAGATAACAAAGACAAATGCGATCCCAAAGTTATATATATAGAATTTTAGTTGGAGCATATTAACCAAAGTCCACCGAAATGCAAGACAGTTAACTCTAGATGATGAAAGCATAAACTAGGTTAAAAGTCTCTCTCTCTCTGAATAAAAATGAAATATCGAATCTATCTTCTATTATTCCCAATCCTAAGCGGTTATTGTCTTGCAACAGAGATTCAACCATTCACTTTATCTCAAACAGCTTCCGGATGTTTTTCGGGAATTCTTAATATGGAAGCGGTTAATTCAGCAACTCATATTTTAGGAAAAAACTTAAAATATAGTATGCTTAAACTCACATGTTTCATGCAGTTTTCTCTCCAACGTAGAACCTGTGACACTTATGATATGTGGCCTCAAGAATACTTTGTTTGCAAAACCGATGAAGCTTTAAATTACATTCATTTATACGACAAGGGATTACTACCTAAGATTCGAAGAACAACTTCAACAATCACCACAACTCCACAGACAATGACGACGACAACAAAAATTACAAACGAGACACTAGTTCCAGCTTATGAAGAAATCGAAACAACTACTGATTGTGTGTGTGATAGATACATCATATGCGAAAACAATTCAGCAGCAATTACAAATTCAACACCATCGATTTATAGAGTTTTTATTTATAATGACTTGGAGGATTTTTCAAAACTTTCTCTATCTATATTGGAAGATAGTAAACTTAAACTTGAAGAAAATCTTGTCATCGTGATTGAACCTGAATGTGATGATATTTCTTGTAAAGTCATCAAATACTTTACAAATTAAAAAGTTTTTATAGACTTTAACACTATATATTCATCATATTACACTTTATTATGATATATATTTTATTACATTCTCCAGTAAGCAAATAATGTAATACTTATTATGTAATAATAAAACTATAACAATAACTGTAGCGTTGTAGATGGTTATATCATATACAAAAACAATTCAGCGGCAATTACAACTCCATCAAAAATGTTGTCATATGAGGGCCATACATTCAAAATCTATATGCTATATAAGTTCAAATCAAGTAAAAAAATAATCAAAACTCAAATACCCCTTAAATGCCACTCAAATGCCACTCAAGTACCCCCAAATGAAATACAATAATAACTCGGCGAATCCATCCAACGTCGTAACTCATTGCATACCCCCCAAGATTTAATCCACAAAAAAACACTTGGTAGGGAGATCTGCTCATATATTACTACTTCTGGTAACACGTTTGACATCATACCTGTAACATTATACACATCTATAAGTTGTCTTATCTTGTATAATAATTAGAAGTTGTGTTCTCATGTTTTAGTAGACAACGGCTATTGCTTATAGAGTTGTTGCATCAGCCAAAGACAATGGCTGCTAACATTTTATTATTGTTTTTAATCTAATAAATACTTTGTTGTTAACTGACATCGATCTTCAATAAATCATACAAAGAATATTACATGGTGTCAGAAGTCAGAACCTAGTTGATAGACACAATGGAGAGCAATCTAAGACGTCCTGGCCCACTTGTTTTTGAGGGCAACACAGCGGAGAACTGGAGAATTTTTGAGGAGGAATATGACATATACATCGAGGCTGGGTTCTCTCAGAACACTGAGAGGTCAAAAGCGATGATATTATTGAATCTGGCAGGCCCAGAGGCTATAGAGAAGGCTAGATCATTCACATATCAACCACAGAGAGAGGACCCAGTCAATCCAGAGGGAGCCAGACTGCCAGCTGAGACCAGGTACCAAGTAGATGTTTTGAAAAGTAAGTTCAGAGAATTATGTAACCCGATAACCAATGTGATTTTGGAGAGACACAAATTCAACACCAGGGCACAAGGCCAGAATGAGCCATTCAGTCAGTTTTACAGTGATTTGCGTAACAAAGTCAACCAGTGTACATATGGTGAGTTGACGGATGAGCTCCTACGTGACCGTATTGTTGCGGGTGTACATGACAACTCCCTGCGTAAGCAGCTGCTCAAGACATCTGATCTCACCCTTGTCAGGGCTATACAAATGTGCCGCATACACGAAGCTGCAGAGAGCGATATTAATGAATTCCAGCCTAATACTACAAATTCTGCCAATGTAGACGCTGTCGTTGGTGCCAAGTACAAGCATAGTTTCAAGACTAAGGCACAACCCTCGAGGTGTGACAGATGTGGCAGAGGGCATCGAGTTGAAGGTACCTGTCCAGCTAAAGGTCAGCGCTGCAGGAAATGTAACAAACCCAATCACTTTGCAGTGGTCTGCAGGTCGGCAGTAAACAATGTTGAAGAAATAGAGCAGGAGGACAGTAACCTAGAGGATATTACGATCGAAACTGTAGGATGTGAGCAACGTAACAGCGCATTGGTAACCGTAGATGTAAAGGTTTCAGACAGCAAAACCAAGCCATTGTTATTAAAGGTTGATACCGGTGCTAAGGTCAATGTCATATCACACGATATAGCCATGAGATACTGTGATTCTGTGGCCATAGATACAAACAAAACTCGAACACTAGTAGGATTTAGTGGTAATCAGACCAGATCTTCTGGGTCACTCGATATGATTCTTGTAAAAGGCTGTGAGCAACATAAAGTATGTTTTGAAGTAGTGCCTAAGTGTGATAACACATTGTTAGGGCTCAGTGATTGTATAAGACTAGGGTTTGTTTCACTAGCACCTGAAGTATATGAAGTGTGTGATTTGACAACAGCAGTAAGTCTTCCACCTGAGATAATCAAACAGTATGGCAGCCTATTTGATGATGAGCTAGGTACCTTACCAGCCAAATACAAGATTACTGTAAATGATGATGTAGAACCCGTCATAAGACCAGTCAGATCAGTGCCGATACCACTCAAGCCGAAAGTAAAAGCAGCACTAGACAAAATGGTCAAACGAGGAATTATCGTGCCAGTGGTAGAGCCAACTGAGTGGGTGTCCGCTATGGTAGTGACTAGAAAGAAGAACACAGAGGACATTCGCATATGTATAGACCCAGTTGACTTGAACAAGGCCATACGCAGGCCACATTATCCACTCAAAACCATTGAGCAGATAGCATCTGACATTCCAAACTCAAAGTATTTCACTGTAGTGGATGCGCGCGAAGCATTCTATCACATACCACTCGAGAACAGGTCATCTTACCTGACAACTTTTGGTACACCATACGGGCGATATAGATATCTCAGAATGCCCATGGGCCTGTGCTCAAGTTCAGAAGTCTATCAGCGGGCCATCGAGCAGCTGCTGGAAGGTTGTCCTTGTCACGTCATCATGGACGACATACTCATTTCGGGAAAGACAGAAAAGGAGCATGATGCCAATCTACATAAGGTGTTTAAGAGGCTGCAGGAGATAAACCTCAAACTGTCAGCACGCAAATGTGTGTACAAAAAGTCTGAAGTACTATACATAGGTCACATACTGTCAGACCAAGGCCTGAAACCCGACCCAACTAAAGTAAAGGCTATTACTGACATGTCAACACCTACTGACACACAGGAGTTGCTCCGATTTCTCGGTATGACCAAGTATCTCTCCAAGTTCATAGCTGGCTTGAGTGAGACTGCATCTACTCTCAACCAACTTCTCAAGAAAGATGTGGACTGGGTTTGGGAGGCTCAGCATGATAAAGCTTTTGCAGAACTCAAAGCCAAGATTGCTAACGCTACGGCACTGATGTACTTTGATGTTGAGAAGCCAGTTGTGCTCACCTGCGATGCATCAAAGTCAGGAATTGGTGCAGCCTGTATGCAGGATGACAAGGTTGTAAGTTTTGCTAGTAGAGCAATGACTGATACAGAGACCCGTTACTCTCAAATTGAAAAGGAGATGTTAGCGGTCACTTTTGCATGCTCCAGATTTCGAGACTATGTGCTTGGAAATCCTAAGGTTGGTGTGGAGACAGATCACCAGCCATTGGTCTCTGTATTTAAGAAACCTTTGAATGATGCACCTGCCCGATTGCAGAGGATGCTGTTACAGTTACAGCGATACAGCCTTAATGTGAAGTACAAGAAGGGGAAGGACCTAGTTATAGCTGATACATTGTCCAGAGCTTATCTCTCAGAGTGTGAGGTGTCTAAGATGGAAGCTGATGACATCCAGATAGTCTCTGCAGTCTCTATTACTGATGCTAAGATTCAAGAACTGCAGAAGGTGTTAGCTGAAGACACCATATTCACTAAGCTCATCGAGCTGTGCCATATTGGATGGCCGCCAAAGGACACATACCTGGCTAAAGATCTCAAAGCCTATTTCCCGATCCGATATGAGATAGCTCTAGATGGAGGCATTCTATATAGGGGTCAGAGGATCATAGTGCCAGAGAAATTACGTGAGTCTTATATGGGAATTCTGCACCAACACAGTGAGTAAAATGGTTTAACCCTATTCCCTGCTTGGGAGTTGTTTTTCCTCATTCCTTACTTGAAAAAATGTTCACTATTTCATTTTTGTAACCTAATTTGGTAAAACTACTTGTTACTTGTACATTTTCTCTTGAAAAAGTCACTGCAGTGAAGTTCTGCAACTAATTTTGACGCAGATGTTTAATAAAGTCAAAAGACATTAAGATTTTCACGAGCTGCAATACACTTTTTTCCAGCAGGTGTTTCAACCTCCGCGCAGTTGACTAGAAGGCACATTAGACACGCACAAAGGCAACAGCCCTATTGAAAGAAACGCTTTGCTCATTTCACCAACTTTCTTAATCATAGTGAACTAATGATTGTTAATGAATTTTTAGCTGACAAAACATACATACTCTCCATATGCACGTTTTTCTTCTTGTTTTATATTTTTAAACAGTAAAAAAACACGAACTATTCTAGTTTTTTTTCTCTGGTGGGATTCTTTGGGACAAAGTGCATAACGTAAACGCAATTACTTTCTGATCACCTAATCAAACAAGCATACAGTTGGGTCTGATTTGATTGCTATCAGTCAGATAGACTGGGCTTAGATCATGTGAATAGAGCACCTCGTTAACTAACGCTTAGCAAGTGACAACATTCCTTGCTTTTACATGTATAGCAGTTAAGGTATAACTTTTCTCAGCAAACTTCAGCTTTATATTTTTAAAGTTGTTTTTCAAAGCAAAGTTGACTTAAACAACATAGTGCACTAATTACATGCCTTTTCTCCACTGATAGCTGCATTGCAATTACTATATGTTGAACTTTTCAAAACATGGAATGCTGCAAAGTTGTCAGTATTGATGTTAGATTGTTCGATAGTAGCTTTTTTGACTGACATAATTAGCAGTATAGTCACAGCATTTTTCTATGTTTGGTATAAAGTGATTGTTGATAAACTATGGAGAAAGCTGATAAAAGCTATAGACCACCAGCCCAGTCAACTAACATTGTGTTGATATCCATAGCTTTTGAGTTGATTGAGCGACCACCTCTGTATGTAAACCACATCAGTAAGTACTGTAAGTTTGTTGTTTGACATCAACTGGCTGGCTGCCAATCAAAGTGCTAACAATATAATAGTTAGATAGAAAAGTAAAAGGCTTTCCACAAGTACCACTGCAATACCATCAGAATTTTTTTCTGAACCACTGATTCATCGTTGCCAGTATTTTTGTCATCTGATGCTGTTAGAGAAATCCTTCAATGAAAATCTTCCGATTTCTGTGAAAGTTTTGTGTTAAATGATGCCTATTATTACTGTGTGTCGGTTGTAAGCGATGCATACCTAACTATGACCTTTGGAAGTGTCAAGCTATCAATAAGCAATTATCATTGCAAAGCAGAGCCTACAATAATCAGCTAAGCATAGCGCTGATATGTACTGTAGGAAACATCTTAAAATGAAATTAATTTTCAACAAACTGAGCTGGTTTGGAGATGCTAAAAACTTTTGATTGTGTCAAGTTTAAAAGCATCTTGTTATAACTGAACTGCAAACTGGATATCTGACCCTTGAATGTGTGAATGAAACCAGTGTGGGAAATAGTTTCAGTCAGTGCACCAACTGCAGCCAGGCAGTCAAAGCTTGTGAATTGTCAATGGGTGCAATAATAGGTATAGATAGCACCAGTTACAAGTTGGAAAAAGTAGTGAGGAGAGTGAAATTTTGTGAAACAAAATGCAGAATAAAACCGTGACAGTTTGTTGGACTGAAAATACAGTCATACCAAAATGATGGGTTATGCTTAACGATCAATAAATGACTTTGAAAAACACTGCTTTCCTTACTGATTAGGAGTGGTGTGATCATAAATTTAAGATAAATCATCGGCAACACCAGTCAAAGTATCAGAGATAGTCAAAATGCCTATTTGGCTCCTGAAACTACAACCCATCAAATGTGTATTCACAAAAAAACTGTTGCTCTGGGGGTTAAGAACTTTGAGGGAATTCTATCCCAAGGTTTTTGATGATATACAAAATGCTTTGAACAAAAAAATATTAACAGAAACAAGAAAACTGTGAATTGTAATGATAGTGCAGATTGAAACAAACATTTTGAGTAAAAAAAGATTCTCTGCAAAAATTATTTCGGCCAAAAACTACAAAACAAAAACAAAACAGGAGGAGACAACTCTGTCATTTAAGTCACTGTGAAGGACACATTGGCATGGAAGGGACCAAGCGTAGAGCAAGGGAGATACTGTTCTGGCCTAATATGAATGCTGATATAGAAAATTACATTGCTAGATGCACCACGTGCCAGAAGGTGCGAAATCACCAACCACATGAGTCTGTGCAAAACTATCCAGTGCCAGCGAGACCATATGCTGTTGTAGCAGCCGACCTGTTTGAGCATGCTAACAAGACATATCTTCTAACAGTCGATTCCTTCTCAGGGTGGATCGAGATTGATGCACTAACAACTACAACATCTAGCATGGTCATTGGCAAGCTGAAAACTCATTTCTCCAGGTTCGGTATCCCTGTGCAATTGATTTCAGACAACGGACCACAGTTTACCTCACAAGAGTTCAGGTTGTTTGTGAAGAACTGGGACATACAGCATGTTACTAGTGCTCCAAAACACGCTTCTTCTAATGGTCTAGCCGAGAAAGGAGTGCAAACAGCTAAGAGACTTATTCAGAAGGCCCAGATGACTGGTGGAGACATATATCTGGCCTTGTTGAATCTGAGAAACACTCCAAGACCTGGCCTCGGATCACCTGCCCAGCGCAATCTAAACAGACGAACCCGTACCCTGTTACCAATGGCTGAGTCATTACTAAGGCCAGAGTTGGTAGATGGAGAAGTGGTGCAACACAACTTATCAGAAAAACGCCAGAGGTCTGCAGCACAAGCAAGTCAGCACAGCAAGCAACTTGCTCCAATACAAATAGGTGATATGGTTCGTATAGAGGCTGAGAAAGGCTATGACAAATTGGCGAAAGTTATTGGTGCAGGGCCGACTGATACGTCATATCATGTAGAAAACTCCAATGGTCAGGTATACCGCCGTACCAGAGACCAGCTGTTGAAAGTCCCGATACAACCTCAGTCGGTTGTAGCAACTCGTGAGAGTTCCTCTGATGTGCCCCCTGACACTAGCTCACCCGACCAGGTGACAAAAGTTTGTAACCCGAGTGGACAGTATACCACTAGATCAGGTCGAACCGTGCAAAATCCAGCTCATCGTCAGGACAATCCGTATGTGTACTACTAAATGCTAAGAGCTGATATAGATCGATCAACTGCACAGTGATGGCCTCTTCGTTTCTACCCGTGACTGTTAGTTTGTTAGTTGTTATCATAAACACTGTTATTACCAAACTTTCCAGAGAGGGGAAGATGTAACATTATACACATCTATAAGTTGTCTTATCTTGTATAATAATTAGAAGTTGTGTTCTCATGTTTTAGTAGACAACGGCTATTGCTTATAGAGTTGTTGCATCAGCCAAAGACAATGGCTGCTAATATTTTATTATTGTTTTTAATCTAATAAATACTTTGTTGTTAACTGACATCGATCTTCAATAAATCATACAAAGAATATTACAATACCAAAGAACACTTTTATTTTTTGGTTTTCCCTTTCTACCCAAATATACAACGTTAAACGGAGGGGGGTAATTATCACAGTTGAAGCTTTTAGCTATTTCAACTGGACAGAAAAGTATTTTGGGATCGAATTCATTTATATCTGAAGGATCATGGTAGCGAACTTGAGAATATCTACACTTCTCCTTACTTGATGGATGTAGCACGTCAGTCACTCGCATAATGCTTGGGATAGGAAGATCTTCAAATGTTTTGCAAATCGGAACTTTTGGTGAGTCAATCACTTGAGAACCTTTAGACTTTTCTAATTCCCTAGCTCTCCTTTCGTTGAGACATTCAACTGTTAAATGAGCTAAAGCTCCCCTCTCCATTGATTTCTTATCAACGGAAGTAGTTTGTTTTCTCACTATTTTTTTTCGTTTCCTCACTATTCGCTTTCTTGGAACAGTTTTCTTTCTTTTAGGAGTTGTTTTGTCGTATTTCATTTTGTTTTCTGTTGGATATGGATCTGTGCAAAAGAGCTCTTCAGAAAGATCATCCATAACATTCTAAAAATAAAAGGGTAATATTTGCAAGAGCGGCTAAGAGTGTATTTATTAGTTAGAGTATCTTATATATATATATATATATATATATATATATATATATATATATATATATATATATATATATATATATATATATATATATATATATATATATATATATATACATATATATATATATATATATATATGTATTTATGATAAAAAGCAGTTAAGACCATAGAATTATGATAGATTGAGAATGTGCTTATTAAACTATTGGGATGTGGAGACAAACAACAAAGGATGCGTTCAAATATATATATATATATATATATATATATACTAAAAGGTAAAATAGTAGAAGATATTAAAACTATTGGCTGACTACAAGTTGTTTCATGTGCTAGAAAAAAAGATGGAAAAAGAAAATAATTCTAAGCACAATCATCAGGTCGGCTCTCCACTTTACCTTTTAGTATCTAGCTCCTCGATTTTTTCTTGTTGAGCACTGTTTTACTTGCTTCAGTCTTGACTGGTTTTTACATCTCTCGGGCAACTAATATTAATAATTAATTATTTATTGTTTATTTATTTGATTGTTTCCATTTAGTCTAAGCCCCTGTGCACATCTTGTGCCCCAGTCATACTTTTACTTTATATATATATATATATATATATATATATACTAAAAGGTAAAATAGTAAAAAATGTTAAAACTATTGGCTGACTACAAGTTGTTTCATGTGCTAGAAAAAAAGATGGAAAAAGAAAATAATTCTAGGCACAATCATCAGGTCGGCTCTCCACTGTTAAAAAATGAAGGTGGAACAGTGGAGAGCCGACCTGATGATTGTGCCTAGAATTATTTTCTTTTTCCATCTTTTTTTCTAGCACATGAAACAACTTGTAGTCAGCCAATAGTTTTAACATTTTTTACTATTTTACCTTTTAGTATCTAGCTCCTCGATTTTTTCCTGTTGAGCACTGTTTTACTTGCTTCAGTCTTGACTGGTTTTTCCATCTCTCGGGCAACTAATATTAATAATTAATTATTTATTATTTACTTATTTGATTGTTTCTATTTAGTCTAAGCCCCCGTGCACATCTTGTGCCCCAGTCATACTTTTACTTATATATATATATATATATATATATATATATATATATATATATATATATATATATATATATATATATATATATATATATATATATATATATATATATATATATATATATATATATATATATATATATATATATATATATATATATATATATATATATATATATATATATATATATATATATATGTATTTACTTAATATCATACTGCTTTTAACATCACAATTGGTAAGAAATAAAATATAATAGTTTGAACAAAATATTGTAAAGTAATAAAAAAACAACTAAAAATTTTTTATAAATATGTATGAAACGCTCCTAACATTAGCTCTAAAATACGTACAGAAGAGGATAGACCTTTATCTATTTGGACATAATTGTAAATATGTTTTCTGAATTTATAAAAAGTTTTTTTGTTCCACTTCATGTTATATAATTTTTTGAAAACTATTTGATTTCAAACACTTCTTTCAATTTCTTTTAAAAAATCATTAATATTAACGACTTCCACCATTGACAAAACGGCTTCGAAACCGTTTTTTATAATGTCATCAAAAAGTTCTGTAGATACACATCATGTTTCTTACAACACATCCCCATACTCATCATGTGTTGAGTTATACAGAATATTATAACTTGAAATGTCAAACGTTCTACAGCTTTTTCCTCAACAACATCATTATCTATCACATAGTTATGATACATTTCTGGAAGGAAGTCCTTTAAGTAGATTGGATTTGTTCTTGTATTATTCTAAAATACAAGTGATAATTAGATAGCTAAAATAATTAAAGGTTTTCAACAGGTGTTAAATAGTACTTTTTATTAATTCTTACTTTTTCATC
>CALYOO010000406.1:0-34049 GCA_945261195.1 Cryptosula pallasiana
AAGTTTAACTTTACTAGATAATTTTATACCCATAGTGTCTAAGCTGTTCGCTCGCAAGAACGCAAGCTGTGTCATTGACAAATCTGTCTGTTTGTCCAAGCGATTTCAATTATTTATTAATAAAAATATGAACCCTCAACTGGAATTCACTCCTAGGTAATTTATCTTTACTAGATAACTTTATGATCTTTAAAATTAATTACAAAAAATTAAACAAAATATTTGTTTTTTTTCAGAATGAATACTCAAGACCTTCTCCTTTCTTTGATATGCCAGAAAGTCAATTGGTGGTTGATGAACGGGAATCCCAACAAGATTTTACTTCATTCACATATCTGCTACTAGGAGAGCAACCAGCATCAAGGTAAGAAGTGCTAAAATAATTATTTGTCTGTAGGTAATTAAATCATCTAGTTGTTTGGAACTAGTTTTTTATTATTATTTTATTATTTAGATCACTACAACCACTAGGAGGACTCTAAGTAGAGTTAAGGTAAAAAGGCTCTAATTATTTATTTTTACAATGAATAATAACTGTTTTATGCTGATAATGAAGTAGAATAATACAATATTGAACGTTTTAATCATTTTTTGGTTGTAAAGCTCAAAATCGACCTGTAGTTCAAGACATCATTTAATATTTTAACCTATTAATTCTCTCGGACATACGGCAATTCTGTCAATCAATGTCAAAAAACTGCGATCTTGAGCGGAAACAGGATAGGTTCCATGAGCATAAAATTATCTAGGAGAGATACTTCTATGGTCAAGAGAACGACTCCATATCGTAATAGGAGGATAACTCCACAGTGCAACTAGTTGAGTTCTTCAACTAGTGTTAAATAATAATTTTAATCACTTACCTTAATACAGAAAGTCTCCTAGTAGTTGTAGTAGATGTTGATACTTCAGTCACTGTTGTTGGAGTGGATGCTTTCTGTGTAAAAGCGATGCTTCTTATATAGCTAGGTTGTACTAGGTTGTACTAGGTACCGATTGACACGAGCTGATTCCAATGAAAAGCCTTTATAATATATAAGGTCTTTACGTAGAAAACTCACGCGAAAACTAAAAAAAAAACATTCTTCGCGGGAGTTTTCCGCCTTATATGTTATAAAGGCTTTACGCAAAAAACTCACGCGAAAACCAAAAACTATATAAAAACTTCTTCGTGGGAGTTTTCCTTCTTATGCGTTATGGCAGCTTTATGCAAAAAACTCACGCGAAAACGGAGAAAAAAAAACTTCTTCGCGGGAGTTTTCCTTCTATGTACTATAAAGGCCTTACGCGGAAAACTAACGGTAAAAAAATTCCGTGAGTTTTCTGCATAAAGCCTTTATAACATAAAAGAAGGAAAACTCCCGCGAAAGAATTGTTTTGTATTTCCCGTTTTTGCGTGAGTTTTCCGTGTAAAGCCTTTAGTATATAGAAAGAAAACTCCCGCGAAGAGAATTTTTTTACTGTTTAACTTTTTGCGTGAGTTTTCCGCGTAAAACCTTTATGACTGATAAGAAGGAAAACTCCCGCGAAGAATTTTTTTTTTTTATAGTTTTGGTTTTCGCGTGAGTTTTCCGCGTAAAGACCTGCTTATATATTATAAAGGCTTTTCATTGGAATCAACTCGTGTCAATCGGTACCTAGTACAACTAGCTATATAAGAAGCACCGCTTTTACACGGAAAGCATCCACTTCAACAACAGTGACTGAAGGATCAACATCTACTACAACTACTAGGAGACTTTCTGTATCAAGGTAAGGAATAATAAATAACTATTTAACACTAGTTGAAGAACTCAACTAGTTGCACTATGGAGTTATCCTCATATTACGATATGGAGTCGTTCTCTTGACCATAGAAGTATCTCTCCTAGATAATTTTATGCTCATAGAACCTATCCTGTTTCCGCTCAAGATCGCAGTCTTTTGGCATTGATTGACAGAATTGTCGTAGGTCCGAGAGAAAAAATAGGTTAGCCTTAAATGACATCTTGAACGACAGGTTGATTTAGAACTTTACAGCCAAAAAATGATTACAACTTTCATTATTGTATTGTTTTACTTTATTATCAACATATAACAGTTATTATTCATTGTATTTAATATGAAAAATAATTTTTACTGATGATGATTATTATTCTTATTATTATTATTACTATTGTTAATATTATTGTGATTTCATTTGGTTTTCATTGTTACTTTATTGAATTTTGTTCAAGTCTTGTGATCTAAATAATAAAAGAATGATAAATATTTATTTACCACTAGTTGAAAAACTTACCTACTTGCACTATGGAGAAAATAGCCTCCTACAACCAAATCCGTTTGTGTTACAAACCCTGTCTTTGGATATTGATAAAAATGTTATCTTCTTTGTATTATGATTGAATAATAATAAATAGCTCACATTTTTTAAAATATTTCTTATTTTTTGTCTTTTTAGATTGGATAGTTAAGATGGCAATTTTTGTATTTTGTAGACACGATGCCTACTTTGGACTCTTGTTTGAGACAAAATGCAGCAGCAGTAAAGACTATAAAACATCTGGATCAGATCCAATTGAAGTAATTGCAGATAACTAAAGGAATAACATGTACTACAGCATACAGAGTGAACAAGGTGTGTGTAGATTATTACTCAGTCTCATTACACTACTATTACTAAGAATTATTGTAGGTGTTGGATAAAGGTTAAGCAGTAATGTATTAGCAAGCATTAGCAGTAAACATAGACTTTTCAACAATGACATTAACCAAAAAAAATAGTATAACAAAGTCATGTTTGAGCTAATAAGTTGTTGCTAAGATGTTTGAATTAACAACTAGGTAGCTAAAATAAGTTTTTCATGAGGATCTCCTGACAGTTGTGATTCCTTGAGTGGTGAGCAGACTTTTTAATCTACTGTAGTTATCTTTTGTTGATCTTATTGAGTCTTTATCAGTTAGTACATCTTGCAACAATATCTTTGATAGCTTAGCGCTAAGCCATCTTCCCTTGAGTTTTATCCTGTCAGTATCCAGATCGTATTTTCCAGAATCTCTCAATTGATACAATATTTTTACACTTAACGCTTGATTGTCTTTACTAGCTGTCATGTCGGATACTTTCTTTTTAAACTCTTCTAATTGTTGCATCATTCTCTCCGAATCTCTATTGCTATCATCGTCAATTGTGTTTCTATAAAACGATGATGGTGAGAGCTTTGGTGTTTTAGCAGAGCTCCAGCTCTTTGGTTGCTTGTACTCTCCCCTAATCTTTCCAACATCACTCCGATAGGTTTTTGTGCTTTGAACATTTTCATTTGTCTTTTTGCGATCAAGCAACTCGTTTTTGATTCCCATTACTATTTCATTCGTTTCAACCAAAATATTCTGGATTTTCTCGATATCTCTCACCATTTTGTCTTTTGTCGGGTTGTCATACAATGATGACGCAAACTTGTCTTGGTCGGTTGATTTAGCCCTACTGATCTTTTCCATCAAACTATGATACTCCTCTCCTGGTATAGCAAAATAACGTTCACCATATTCAGGAAGTACCATTTTGTATTGATATTAAAACCTGTGCAATCAGGATGATTATAGGGTCTAAAAAAAGCTACCTCTCCCAATCTGCATTAAAATTTGTTGTTTGTCAGCAATCAGTGTTTGTACCTCCTTGAAGCGCTACTACCTAATAAACTGAGTTGTGTACTGATTAGTTTTTTGTAGCTCTTTTTTGAAGCCTCCTCTCTCCTCTCTCCTCTACCAAATACTCCTCTCTCCTCTCTTGCAGTTTATTTCCCAAATACTGCAAATTTTAACCATCTAGAGGACTAATTTGGTGATTTTCCAACATATTTTATAGCATTCAATATAGTTATTATGTCATAAATGTATATTATTCAATCTAGATATAAATATATCCATAAATATGTACATAATTATCCATATATACATGGTTGTATAAAAAACTAAAAAATCTCTCTCTCCTCTCTTCTCTCTCCTCTGTACATAGCTATAAAATGTTAATATGGACATGAATTTGGACATGCGCATGTACATAAATATGAACATAGGTATGTACATAAATGGACATGAATATGGACATGTACATAAATGGACATGAATATGGACATGAATATGGACATGAATATGGACATGAATATGGACATGTACCTATTCATGTCCATTTATGCACATGTACATGAATATGGACATATGCGTATTTACTGACTCTAGCTATATTATATAGGAAGATTTTCCCTACTTATTATGTAATAAATGTATATAATCATACAATGATTCATTTTTGATCAATATATTTATTCAATGTAGATAGATCTCCTCTCTCCTCTCTCTATGTAGATATAAATATACCCATAAATATGTACATAATTAACCATATATACATGAATGTATAGAAAACTAAAAAATCTCTCTCCTCTCTCTCTCCTCTCTCTCTTTCTTTCTCTCATGATGCCATATGTATGTATGTATGCATTGATTGTCATTACGAGTTGTGGTGCTTTGTATTACTTAGTATTTACTGACTCTAGCTATATTATATAGAAAGATTTTCCCTACTTATTATGTAATCAGGTATATAATCAGATAATGTTTCAATTTTGATCAATATATTTATTCAATGTAGATATATCTCCTCTCTCTCTATGTAGATATAAATATACCCATAAATATGTACATAATTAACCATATATATATATATATATGAATGTATAGAAAACTAAAGAATCTCCCTCTCCTCTCTCTCTCCCTCTCTCCTCTCTCTCCCTCTCTCCTCTATCTCTTTCTTTCTCTCAAGATACCATATGTATGTATGTATGTATGCATGTATGTATGTATGTATGTATGTATGTATGTATGTATGTATGTATGTATGTATGCATGCATGCATGCATGTATGTATGTATGTATGTATGTATGTATGTATGTATGTATGTATGTATGTATGTATGTATGTATGTATGTATGTATGTATGTATGTATGTATGTATGTATGTATGTATGTATGTATGTATGTATGTATGTATGTATGTATGTATGTATGTATGTATGTATGTATGTATGTATGTATGTATGTATGTATGTATGTATGTATGTATGTATGTATGTATGTATGTATGTATGTATGTATGTATGTATGTATGTATGTATGTATGTATGTATGTATGTATGTATGTATGTATGTATGTATGTATGTATGTATGTATGTATGTATGTATGTATGTATGTATGTATGTATGTATGTATGTATGTATGTATGTATGTATGTATGTATGTATGTATGTATGTATGTATGTATGTATGTATGTATGTATGTATGTATGTATGTATGTATGTATGTATGTATGTATGTATGTATGTATGTATGTATGTATGTATGTATGTATGTATGTATGTATGTATGTATGTATGTATGTATGTATGTATGTATGTATGTATGTATGTATGTATGTATGTATGTATGTATGTATGTATGTATGTATGTATGTATGTATGTATGTATGTATGTATGTATGTATGTATGTATGTATGTATGTATGTATGTATGTATGTATGTATGTATGTATGTATGTATGTATGTATGTATGTATGTATGTATGTATGTATGTATGTATGTATGTATGTATGTATGTATGTATGTATGTATGTATGTATGTATGTATGTATGTATGTATGTATGTATGTATGTATGTATGTATTGATTGTCGTTACAGGTTGTAGTGCTTTGTATTACTTAGTATTTACTGACTCTAACTATATTATATAGGAAGATTTTCCCTACTTATTATGTAATCAATGTATATAATCTTATAATGTTTCATTTTTGATCAATATATTTATTCAATGTAGATAAAACTCCTCTCTCCTCTCTCTCTTCTCTTTCCACTCTCTCAAGATGCCATATGAATTCGAATTATGTAAAAAAAGTTATCAAAACTTAAATGCCATACATTCAAAATCTAGCTGCCATATGAGTTCAAATTAAGTAAAAAAATAATCAAAACTCAAATGCCACTTAAATGCCACTTAAATGCCACTCAAATGCCACTCAAATGTCTCTCAAATGAAATACAATATAAACTCGGCGAATTCATCCAACGTCGTAACTCATTGCATAACCCCCAAGATCAAATCCACAAAAAAACACTTGGTAGGGAGATCTGCTCATATATTACTACTAATGTAAACTATCCAATGTAAATAAGAGTATAATTCAAATTCGGTAAAATTATTTATATACTAAATTATTTTAGTTCATTATGGAATCAAAAAGTACACCTCCCTGAGATATATCATCAGCGCATCAAAGAAGATATTGTCCAGGAAAAAGCAATGTATCAATTGACATTTCAAGTTATAGTACTTTGTATTACGCAAAATTTACTGTAAAACGGTTTTAAGAGTGTCAAAATCTAGTTATAATGTTTTCTATTGCAACTATTTCCAAATACTGTAAATTTTAACCATCTAGAGGACTAATTTAGTGGTTTTCAAAGATATTTTCTAGCATTCAATATACTTATTATGTAATAAATATATATATTCATACATCGATTCATTTTTATTCAATGTAAACATAAATATAGTCATAAATATGTACATAGTTATACATATATACATGAGTAGATATATAAAAATAGATGAATGCCTAGCCTTATCTATTTTTTCATTTGAGATCATGATGGAAGTTCTCCAAGATATTTTTATAGTATTCAGTATTTATTATATAATAAATGTATATATTCATACAACAATTGATTTTTATTCAATGTAAACATGGATATAGCCATAAATATATACATAGTTATACATATATACATGAATGTATGAAAACTAAAAAAAGTTAATAACACTCAACATGCCATAAGAGATCGAATTATGTAAAAAATTATCAAAAATCAAATGCCATAAAGCATTAACTCGGCTGTTCTAATCAATGCCGCAACCCATTGCATAAATCCCGGAGAGTTACCCCACAAGAAAAACACCTGATAGGGAGATCTGCTCATGTATTACTACTAGTGATAATAATGATAAAATACTATTATTTATTAGTTTGGAATGATAACTTTATGAAATGTAAAGGATGACAAAATTTTTACAATTCTAATGATAATAAAAATAAAATTAATACCGTTATTATGATTATCAACAATATTTATAATATTTTATTTTACTATTTCTCACTTATCTATCAATCATCATACTAATTATTGATATTCTTCATCATTACAAAACTTACATTTCTCAAACGTAATAAAAAATTAGTTATTGGTGGACAAACAGCAAAAATAATGAACGACTGGATTGCATTTCAAAACCCGTACCTCATACCGTGCCGTAACCGTACTCTCGAAAACCCCTACTCCATTTCGAAAAAACCCTACGTATTTTCAAAAACTCGTTGAGATATCCGGTTTTGATGCTTTCTAATTACTCGTAGCAGTTTATTTCATTGGAGTTGTCCTCCCGATTATGCTTACATCTTGAGTGTTCCCGTGCTTAGGCTATTCTATAGTTAACTCTATTCTTCTGTAGTAGTGTTGGTTAGAAGTGCGCACTAAGTTGTCATTGCTATGGCGGTAGATTAATAGCCAATAGAATTGTAGCCTTGCCTGATTGCTAGCTATTGCCCAAAGAATATTATGTTGCTCTAGCAAGTTGTACATACATATGAAACACATGTTTTAAGATCACCCTTTTATGTTACAGATGCTGATGAATGAACATCTACACATACTGCCTGCATCACAGAAGTAGGTGGTCCACATAGGTTGTGGCCTGCCAGAGAGGCCCAAAATTACTATCTATCTATACATCTGAGGAGTGGCATACAGACGTGTATAATCATTCCTACATCCGAGAAGGAGAGAGCACTGAAGCTTTCCTTTTCTATTAAAAAGGTACTTACTTATTTAGTGTTTGTTACTACTTGTCTTTCCCTGCTCATTATGTAATCCCTAGTAACTAATTAAAAATGTAGATAAAAACATAATTATTATGTGTAGTAGTTTATTATGTAAAATATTAGTAACAATAACATTATGTAATAATAATAATAGTAATACATACATCTAATTAGTATCTCGACAACAATAGCAATTGCTTAGGTAGACTATTATCCTCTGTTAATATACACTGTACAATTATTCTAGCAGCAACGTAACTACGACAGCTAAACTTGTTCTCTTGCATGCCAAGCAATTTAACTGATGATATGATGAGACAGTAGTTGGTGTTATTAATTACAATGATAAGTATCATTCTGTTATAGTTGTATAATTTTTGTTGTAGATACATTCTCCATTGGTGATGGGCTTTCCTCCTGTCATTTAGTTGCTGTCTGGCATTCGTCTGAGTCGACTGGTTGTTACATTTGCTGTCAAATCTGTTCTATTGGTGAAATATAATAACATCTAGAAACCCCCACTTTAGCCTTGATTTGCATTGCACAATCAATCATACACACACACTCACATACCATCCATAAACTACCATTGAACCGATAACTACACAAAGCAACCATTTCAGTCATATCACCGTAGTCATAAAAAAATGTTAGCCATGGAATTTTACAAAGCTCATTTATTCAATGATCTCTTTTTTCATTGTGCACTAGAATTAAAATTGCAGTAAACAGTTGATTGAATGGAGACTGAAAAATATACTAGGTTACACCAGTAATCAACAGATTATTGTTTCAGATAATTTGATGCTGTGCATTGTCATCTGAATGTAAGGAGGTACCATTGTTGCAGCTTCAAACTACCCCTAAGTGCTGTGGGGAGGTTTCAGATTTTTTGCTGGTAATAATTATTATGACGAATGATGATGAATTAAATAATAAAATGATAATAATAATAATAAATAATAATAATAAGCAATGACATTGATTTTATGATTATTAATAATAATATAATGTTAATTTATATTTTTAATGAAACAACAACTTACTTATTATTCGTTTATTGGTATTAATTATTACTCTTATTAGTAATACTTATTAATTATGTATAATACTGTACAGGAATTTACCGTCAGGAGTGGTAGCGACCACCTGTACAACGGCCCACAGTAATGAGTAAACACAACAGTGCAGTGTACGCCTATCTGTCTCGCCCTCCACCTATCCCGAGGAGTAGGTGTAGTAGGTCGACCTAGCCGTTCGAATAACCGTTCCAGTATCACTTGCCCGTAGGTCAAGTGCAGTGTGAGTCGAGATCGACTGACCACTTTCTACTGACTGTTTATCCTAGTTGCTAGTCGACTGATTCAGTGCAATGCTCCTGTCCACTTTGTTTGTGCAAATGCTGAACTTCTCAAGTTCTTTTACCAGCGCAATCAGTGCAAGCTTACTTGTGTTGTTCCTGCTAAGCTACCTGTGCTTTAGCATAAGTGCGCTTATGCTATCAGACTAAACAAGCAAGTGAGAGTGTAGGCAGTAACTCTGATTTATTTCACTAAGACACGGATATTTATGCTAAAAAGTTATATAATAATTTGGGCAAAAATGGTACACAAAAGAAAGCCCCGCCTGTACACTAGATTGGCTAGCTTCACACCAATAGAACGGTTTAGACATAGAACAGGGCGGTGCCTCATGGCACGGCTGGCTACACACGCACATGTGTGCAAAAACAAGACTAGTGCAACAACACAAACATATAAAATAAGTATAAAATAGACATGTAAGAATAAAGCATAGACAGTTCGGTAATGAGATACTAGACAGTTCGGTAATGAGATAATAAGTAAACATATATGTATGTGGTTCGGCAATTGACTAGTGTTTGTGGGGTCGACCTGCCATAGGGTCGAGGCACGTTTCCTCCACAATACTAATTGATTTATATATTTTTAATTATAATAATAAGTTGACAATAACATAATACATATAATAATAAGTTCTTTATTATTAATTAGTATCAACAAATTGATTAAATAATAACACCAAACCAGTAGTATAGTAGGAATTGGTATTTATTATTATTATTTACTTATTATCAATTTTACAAAGCAAGTTGATTTCCATATTTTGTTTTTTTATTTCTCAACTTATTATATGGTACACTAAAAGCTGCTGTATGTAAAATTATCAGAATAAATTCAAGTTGTTATTATTGGGTTTGTAACGTTCATAAAATGCAAAAATGTGGAAAATCGAAAAGCTGATAAGTAGTATAATGATGTATATATAGATCGACGATCATCACTGTCAACTAATAACAATATTAATTGTTTATCATCTGCTCAAACACTCTGATCTATAATAATTATAGTAACATTGTTTCAGATTTTTGCCTGTAAGGAAGTAAACGCAAATCCCAAATTCTACTTCCACTATCTGATTGAAACTACATTTTGACTATCCGTTCCTATTTATGCCTATATACTGTGTACCTTATGTACTCACCAGCATAGTTTGCTCAAGCAAGCAATACAACATATGTACCAACAAGCTAGTAGAACCACACAATGATGTTATTTACTGAATTTAAAAAATATATAAGATAGATAGACAGGCAGATAAAATGACAAGCAATGAAATTGGTAATTTTCTTATTGAAATGTCAAGAATAAAATTGTCTATTGTTAGTTGACCACCATGGCACAAGTGAGCAGATGCCACATTCCTGACAGCGGTGGCAACAGTGATGATACAGCACCTCGTATTGGTGATTTGTTCGTGAGGAGAAAACTGGTATAAGGGAGACCTACTGTTGAAGGTAGTGGTGCTTATAGTGCTGGCTACACAGATGAGGAGAGAGGGGAGAAACAGGTAGGAATGCTGCTCAGGCTTGAAAGTGTGTCGTTAGGTGGCTATGTGAAAGAGTTTGAGTCAGAATGTAGCTCTTTAAAATAACTACTATTTAGTTTCGATCGAAGTCGTGAATTTCTTGAATGAAGCTGGTTTTTATTTTTGACAGACAGTAGCACACTTTACATGATGTATGGTGAACATTAGTTTGTTATTGTGCATAGGTATGATCAGAATATGGAAAGACAGACAAAGTAAAGAGTGATAGGATAGAGGCAAATGATGCATTTTTGGTTTGTGTATTCCCTTCAATCCCATGAATACCTCACTTGTTGCAAAAGGATTGCACAGTATATCCTGAACCAACCTTGCATCACAAGTCTGCAGATCATAAAGATATGGCTTAGAGCAGTCTGAACACCTCCGGGGAGTTGCTGGTTACCAACTGGGTGCCAGAACTCTCAATCGTACAATGCTATAGTTACATGATGTTGCTTTTAGGAGTTGAAAATGAGCGAGAGACTGCATTTGATTTTAGCTTACCACATCCTCATGAAGTTCGTGTTCTGTGCATGCCTATGCTGTATTATTTTCTTTCGATAAGATGCGTTTTACATGTTTTTCTGACATTAAACCCAATTGATTTGTAAAATAGTGATTGTTGTTATATTGCAAAATTGTTCATTGTTACAGTAAATTGGTCATTTATAAACAATTTTACATTACTCTTTTGTCACAAATATTATAGAAAAACAATCAGTGAAGTTGCTCGAAACATACAACATCATTAAATTCTTGATCAGCAGGATGCAATAGTCTCTGCTTTAGACTGGCAGTCGAACTGAAATGTCTTTGTTGATGGGGCCACTGGAAGGTCAGGGAGCATTTTCTCATTCTCTTTGATTTAGACAGCTCTCATCGATCGCTCCATCTGTTTTCTTACATCATCTGAAAGGGAGAGTTTTAGTAGTTTTATGAATGTGATATTTAGCCGTATTTCACATCTGTTAGTTTGCTGTAAATCTTCTGAAGCGTTTTCACTAAATTACAAAATTTCAATTGACTATGGCCATGGCATATGAAATGTATGACAAATTCATAAATCAACTGCGCATTTTCACTCAGTATTTGTTACATTAGACTGACCTTGATTGCAATGTTTGGTAACCATGGGATACATTTATGGATCAAACATCAGAATAAAATTATGGTGTGCCTTCTTTGATGTCGCCCTCTCTTACCTCTACCAAACTTTTATAGTGGTGAGCTTGCTTCTCTCTGTGGCGGAGATTGAAAGGCGACCTCATCACCACCATGTACTAGTCATTCAAGTCAAGATTAATTACAATATACACACATTGTCAGTGTTCTAGAACTAAGTAGCATTACAATTAAGTGACAACAACAGTAGGACCATTACCAATAACAACGTTGATATAGCTACCAATAACTAATAAATAATAGCATTGAACATGCTTACATATGTTGATTCGTCATTAAAAGTGAACCATAAATGAGAGCTACACATGAAGTATACATAAATAACCATGTAAAACCAGTAGAGACATGGTTATTATAATTATTATATTTTATTAAAAAATCTGTGAAAAATAATATCTGTTTTTATCATGCAAAAAACTTTCATACAATTAATTATTATGATAATAATACAAGCTAGCCATATTAATAAAATTAAACTATTGCTACTGCAGCGTAAGTAAAAAATAGCAAGCTATTAAAATTATTATCATTTTTCATAATAATAATCATAATGATCAATTGAATTTTACAGTATCAATTATTATTTAAATGACAGTAGTATTAGCCTAGTAGTAGTTATGTACGTATGTATTGTTGGATAACGAGTTTGTGTGTTATAGGAAGTTCAAGGTTAACATAGGTTCGATCGGTATTGGTGTAACCAAGGATTACGGGTGCCTACACGGACTGCGGGAACTTAGGCTTACTTGAGGAGACCCGGATGACCTACGTCATCCTGAGAAGCGCGGCCTTCTTGAGTTGTTAGTTGATGGTGAGTAGACGTGTTTTCCTTGTGTCTCTTCGTACCCTTCATCTAACATGGCGCAGTCGGCATAGAACTTGGTGATATTGTTGTTGTGTATTATTGGAATTATTTATTGGTGCAAGGGAGGTGTGTGAGTGGCTTTTGGTGCCGTGTGGGCACTAAAAGAGAGAGGTGTAGAGGTGCTAGGGCCGCGTGGGTCCTCCGTGGTGTGTGCGGTGATAGAGGTGTGTGTAGAGGAGAGGTGTTGGGTGTTTCAGAGCTGTGTGAGCTCTCCGTGTTCGGTGTTTAGGTGTTTATAGGGATATTGGTGCAGTTGAGTGTTAATTATTTTTGGTGAAGTGGTGATTTGGTGTTGTGGTTAATTATTTACCGGGATAAAGGTACAGTGTTTATACGTGGTGTTAAGTATTTATTTGTGGCGTTGTGGTTGATTATTTACCGGGATAAGGGTACAGTGGAGTTATTACGTGACATTGTGGAATATTATTGTGTTGTGTTTAATTGTGCATTGGTGGATAAGGGAACAGTGGATATCTTTTGGGATATTGTGGATCGCTATTGTTGCTATTGTTGTGTTGTGCATTGGCTATTACTGTGGTGGAGAGGTGCTACTGTATTGATACAATCATACAGATATTGTTGGGTGTTTATTGTGTTAATTAATTAGAACAGGGATGAATAGGAGACTTGACTTGTCGTCATTTCCGGAGCTAAGGTTAGCGGGTAGCAATGTGTCTGAGGAATTCAACAATTGGTTGACTCAGTATAAGGTGTCTGCTGAGGTAGCAGCTTTAACTTTGGGTACCGAGAAGGTCGAAATTCATGGAGATGAGGTTGTTGTAGATGTGTTTAGAGGTAGAACTAAACTACTAGCCTTGTTAAGTGCTATAGGTAGTGATGGTATAGGGGTATTGCAGTCACTGGGATTTGATTTAAATGACCAAACTGATGGTGGGTGTGATAGGGCTATAGATTTATTAAAAGGCCACTACGACCGTAGTGAAAGTGTCTATGTTAAGACAATGAGGTTTGTGACAGTGTCACAGGCTTGTGGGGAGGATGAAAGGGAATATTTACTCAGAGTTGAGAAATTAAGTAGGGAAATGGATTTTGGGCATGAAAATGATGAGCTAAGACAACGTTTTTCAGTTGCTCTGGCAGTCAATGGTTTAAAGGATTCATCTGTGCGTAAATTGCTTATGCAAGAGACCACGCTTAGTTGGAGAGATTTAGGCACAAAATTGGCAGCCAGGCAGTTGGCTATTGCTTCAGAAGAAATTCTGAATGCTTCTAGGACTGGTCGTTCAGTCGATGGTAAAGGGGCTGTAGCCAGAGTAGAGAAGGGGAGTGAACGAAGGGCTGACAATAGTCAGAATGAATCGTCAGTACGTGAGGTAGTTAAGTATAGACAGGGAAGCCCACAGGAGGCTGTGGATAGCAAGGTTACATACCGTTCGAGGGACGGTAGTAGGTCTAGATATGGTAATATGGAAAAGGGCTCCTATTCCAGCGGCCATGTTAGCCGCAGCCCAGGGGAGAGGAATAGCGAGTATAGGGGGTATCGTGACCATAAGGGAGATGGACATTATGAGAACCGGTATGGTGCGGAGTCCTATAGACACTGCAGCCCCGAAGGCAGGTATTCCCCCAGGGGTGAGGCGGCATCCTATAGACACCACAGTCCAGAAGGCAGGTATTCCCCCAGGTATGAGGCGACGTCCTATGGACGTCGTAGCCCGAATAGCAAGTATTCTCCTAGGTATGAGGCGACGTCTCAGAGACGCCGGAGTCCAGATAGTAGGTACTCTCCTCGTTCACCTCGAGGTTCACCTACATCGGGTAGAAGGTCTGGAAGGTTTAGCTCCCCAACTGGGGGGGACAACTGTTTTCAGTGTGGTAGGAGGGGACATCAAGTCCGTCATTGTCCGGACGTACGGTGTTTCCAGTGTAATCATAGAGGCCATACCTCTAGGGATTGCAATAATAGGTTAGAGGGTGACAATAACAGGTCACCGTATATGAACAGGGATAGTAGTGGTAGTAGAAGCCCTTCTCACAGGGTTAGGTTTGCTAGTCAGAATAAGGATTGACTATATGGCAGTGAAAGTATCACACGTACCTTAAAGGTTAATGATAAGGAGGTTGAATTTGTATTTGACACTGGGGCGGAGGTATCCACACTCACAGAACAGACCAGTAATGGTCTGACCTTAGAGCTGTGTTAACCCTCTAAATGTTTAACAGGGGCGGATGGCTCTAGGTTGAAGGTTACTGGTATGGCAGGAGTTACCATTAAAGGGACATACAAGTCGGTAGATGCAGAAGTGTATGTCATTAAAGGTTCTCACAGGAACTTGTTAGGTTTGACTGAAATCAGGCGACTTAACTTGTTGGCTGTGATCAATGAACTGTGTGTGGGTAAATTTGATCCCTTTAGGAAATATTCTCAGGTTTTTAAAGGTCTAGGTACGTTACCAGGTATTTTTAAGATAGAACTGAGGCCAAACGCAGTTCCCAAGTGTTTGTACTCACCCAGGACTATAGCAGCTGGTCTCAATTACCAGGCTAAAGTTGAGATAGAGGGTATGTTGGAAAAAGGTATCATAGTACCGGTAGAGGAACCTACCGATTGGTGTTCAGGTTTAACTATAGCTCCCAAGCCTAGAGGTAAAATCAGGATGTGTGTGGATTTAACTATGTTAAATAAAAGTGTCAAGAGAGAGGTTTACCCTCTCCCTAGGATATCGGAAATGTTGAGCCAATTAGCTAAGGGTAAAATGTTTTCCAAGTTGGATGCAAACTCTGGGTTTTGGCAGGTGAAATTGGACCCTGGTAGTCAATTGCTAACTACCTTTATTAGCCCATGGGGTAGGTTCTGTTTCAAAAGGATGCCTTTTGGGATATCGTCGGCACCAGAGTTTTGCCAGCGTACTATGGAAAAGATCCTGGTTGGGTTGAAAGGTGTCATTTGTTTAATGGATGATGTTTTGGTTTATGGTAAAGACTCTAAGGAGCATTGGGAAAATTTAGATGCCGTTCTTAAACGGGTGGAAAATTCAGGTATGACGTTGAAAAAGGAGAAGTGTGAGTTTGGTTGCACTGAAATTAAGTTCCTTGGTCACTTGATTAGCAGTGCAGGAGTCAAACCGGACCCAGATAAGATTAAGGCAATTTTGGATATTCAGCCTCCAGCCAATAAGACTGAGGCTAGGAGGTTTACGGGAATGGTGAATTACCTTAGTAAATTCAGTAGTACGGTATCGGGGTTATGCATTCCGATTTATGCAGTATCGGGTTCAAGGTCAGAATGGACATGGGATTCAGCACAGCAGATGGCTTTTGAAAGTATAAAGAAGGAGTTGTCAAAGGCCCCTGTATTGTGCGCCTTTGACATCAGTAAAAGGCATAGGGTGTCGGCAGATGCCAGTAAAAGTGCTATAGGGGCAGTATTGCTTCAGCTGGATAAGGATGGTCAAGGCCAGCCTGTTGAGTACGCCTCTAGGAAGATGACGGGAGCGGAAGAAAGGTATGCCATGATAGAAAAGGAAGCCCTTGCAATCACTTGGGCATGTGAGAAATTTGATTATTACCTGGTCGGACGTAAGTTCGAAATAGAGACAGACCATAAACCACTGGGTCCCGGTATTGGGTGAAAAAGACCTTTCGAGTCTGCCGATTAGGGTACAACGTTTTAAGCTAAGGTTGTTAAGGTACGATTATGATATATTTCATACTCCTGGTAATAATATGTATTTGGCAGATGCGCTGAGCAGACCGAACAGTGGTAGCTATAGTTCTGTCGACTCTGCTGAGTGTAATGGTATAGAGGCTTATGTTAGCTTGGTAACAAGTACAATTGTGGTAGATAGTAAAGAGGAGGAGATAGTGGTGGCTACGAGGGAAAGTGATTTGTGCAAGTCTGTTTTCTCATACATATCTAATGGATGGCGTAAGCCGCCAAAAGGTAGTACGGGAGAACTCGCTAAGCTCTATACATGTAGGGATAATTTAAGTGTATGTAAGGGTCTGTTGTTCTACAACGCTCGGGTATATATTCCTAGTACATTGCGAGAGCGTTACTTGGGTAAATGTCATGAAGGACACCAAGGCGTTTCTAAAACGCGTAGGTGGGCAAGGAGGCACTTTTGGTGGCCGGGAATCAGTGTAGATATTAGAAGGTATGTGGAAAGTTGTGAGACCTGTATACGTCATAGGTCGGTTAAACACCAACCTATGGAGGAGGGTGACCTTCCCTCCTTCCCTTGGGATACTATAGGCACGGATATATTCCAGTTTGAGGGTAAATTGTGCGTGGTTATCATAGATTACTACTCTAAATGGATAGAGGCAGTTTTAATCCAGGGTGCCACGTCCCGTGAGGTTATAGAGGTTATGAAAGTTATCTTTTCTAGGTATGGGATACCCAGAGTAGTCCGCTCTGATAATGGACGCTGTTATGACAGCAAGGAGTTCAGGGAATTTGCAGATACAGTTGGGTTTAATTTAGTAACCAGCAGCCCTAGGTATCCCCAGTCAAATGGATTGGCAGAAAGTGCAGTTAAAACGGTCAAAGGTTTATGGAATAAAAACGAGGACAAGTCCCTCGCTTTGTCAGTATATAGGAATACCCCTTTTCAGGTACTGCCCCAGTGACTTAATGTTTGGAAGGGGCATCAGGTCACCTCTAGGTAACCCTCGAATAGGCCGTACAGATTACGATCTGTACGAGCAAGAAGAGGTTAAGAGGCGCCAGGGTATAAAGGACCGTTGGGATAAAAAGTATCGTGTCTCTAGGTTGCCTGCCCTGGAGGCTGGTGATTGTGTATGGGTCAAGTCCCCAACGGATGTTGGGGCAGAGGGTGTGGTAGTTAGAAGGGATAAAACCCCTGAAAGCTACTGGGTTAAAATAGGTAATAGTGAGTTGCGTAGGAATCGCAAGCATCTTGTTCTGTTGGGTAAAGGCGAAATAACGCCAAGTGAGGGTGGTTCCCCGTTGGACAGTGACTTACCATTGGTGACAACACCAGGGGAGGTCGGTGTTCAATTGGGAAACGAGGAACCTACAGTCCCGGTTGCTCGACAAAGGGTAGACAATGGGGATTGCGAGGATAGGGAGCAGCCTGTTGTGGGGGCAAGGGAAGAGGCCCCTGAGCCTAATGATGCTCTGGAAGAACCGGGTGGACGTGAGACGCAGTGAGGTCACCTCCAGAGGTAGCTCAGGTCCTTTTAGACAGGTACCTGAGGAGGCTGTGACTACGAGGTCAGGCAGAAGTGTGCATCGCCCTAGGTATCAGGATACACTGTATTATAAATGATTTTGTTTATTTTACACGGGTACAGAGGTTTACAACTACAAGATTCCCAGTTATGGCAGAGAGCGGGTCCGGAGCAGATGGTAGTGGTGCAGAGGGTAGTGGGAGTGAGCGGCGACGCTCAGAGAGTGAGGATGACGGTAGCTTTACCGTGGTAGAGAGGAGGAAGAAAGGTGGTAAGAAAGGCAGTGCTGCCACAACAGGTGGTAAGGTAGCGAGTGGAAGTGTGAAAGTTGCAGGGAAAGTGGTAGAGAGCCAGAGGAATGTGAGGGGAGTGAGGTGTATGCTGTGCAAGGCTGACCACGTGGCGAAGGATTGTCCCAACCTCGTGTGCAACCGGTGCAAGCAGACAGGTCACTGGGCCCGCAGCTGTCCGCATGATATATGTCGATGGTGTGGTGCTGTAGGACATAGGGATGAGAAATGCCCTGAGGGCGGTGAGGCATTTCATGGTGGTAGTAAGAGGAAGATGGTGGAGAGTGGTGCGGCTGAACCCACTGCGAAAGCTAGAGCCACTCCAGGGTGCGCTACAGCTGGTGCTAGGGGGTACAGCAGTGTGGTGAAAGGGAGACAGGTACCGGGAGAGAGCAAGGAATTTGGTTGCAGACTGTCCGAGTTCTTGGTGAGTGAAGGTGTTTTGGGTGATGAGGACTATGCTAGTAGACGTGCGCGTCTTGAGGCTGAGAGGAGAGAGGCTGAGAGGGTGTTTCGTATGTCGATGGAGAGGTACGAGCAGGGTGTGAGGGAGCTCGAGGAAGAGCAGGAATGTACCTTGGTAATAAGGCAGGCTGTGGCCAAAATGAGGAAGTTGAGGTCTGGGGCTAGTAAGAAAGTCCCATCGACGGTGGTGTGTAACACCCCGTCGAGTTCAGCTGTGAAAACAGCGCCCGCACCTAGTGCGGAAGGCTCTAGCGCCCAGAGGGAGGAGTCCAAGACCCCCTCGGGCTCTCAGAGCAGTGCCAGTTGGGTGCACGAGGTAGAGGAGGCAGAATGGGTGACCGGTGGCAACACCGGTGTCAAGGTCGAGGCGGATAGGGAAGATACCGTAGAGGTTGACCCTAGTGCACCACTTCAAAGGGAAGATACTGGGCAGAGAATTGCTCTGGTTGACCCGATGGGAAGTGTGGTACAGGAGCAGTCGGGGCCGGCTGCTCCAAGGGACGATGGAATTAACGGTGAACCCCTTGGGGTTGAGTTGGTGTCGAGGGATGTGGTTCGAGAGGGTGTTGGAGGTTCAGAGAGTCCAGAGGACGATCTGATGGAAGTCTCTAAGGGTTTAGACTGAGAGCTGTGAGGTAACGAGGGACACTTGGTAAGGAGGTTAAGTATTAATAAGGTATGTATATGTTACAGGTAATCATCTCAGGTATGTATGGTGTGGCTTTGTTTTCACCCTTGGTATTTAGGCTTGACATATGATTTAAGGCTAGTGCTTCAACTAACCATGATTAGTTAGGCTTGATCGCACGCAATGGTAACTGGTCCCTTGGTATGATGTCAGCTTGATTGCTCGCTGGGTTTACAAAAGGGGGGGCATGTTGGATAACGAGTTTGTGTGTTATAGGAAGTTCAAGGTTAACATAGGTTCGATCGGTATTGGTGTAACCAAGGATTACGGGTGCCTACACGGACTGCGGGAACTTAGGCTTACTTGAGGAGACCCGGATGACCTACATCATCCTGAGAAGCGCGGCCTTCTTGAGTTGTTAGTTGATGGTGAGTAGACGTGTTTTCCTTGTGTCTCTTCGTACCCTTCATCTAACATGTATAACATTAGTCGATCATTAATACATAATAATTTATTAATTAATGATTTAATGGTTATCAGATTATTATTATTATTATAATTATTATTATTATTAATCAATTCAATTTCAAATTTATTGTCCTCACTTACCGTGAGTAATAATGCGTTGAACAACTTCTACTGTGCAATGACAAAAGAGATCATTAAATGAGCTAGCCTAAAAAAAAATGAACTTTGTAAAATTCTGTGGCCAACACCTTTTTATGACTACTGGTTTTCGAAAATAAGTAAGGGTTTTCGAAATGGAGCATTGGTTTTCGAGAGTACGGGTACGGTACGAGGTATGGGTTTTCTGCTTACCCTTGCATTTCTTCTGTAACAAGTATTCGTTTATACAATAAAATTATTTCAGCACAACAATAGTGCAGCAACCGAGTTCTGCAATTCAGATTTCATTGAAATTATAATAATAATGTGTTTATTCGTGATCATTATTATTGTAGTTAGAGTTTGCTTCTGCTGGGCTGGTTGGATTGTTGTTTTCGTAAACTGTGAATCACAGAATTTGATTAGTGGGGGTGGTATAGCATTTTCCCTTACAACATAATTCTAAGGGTCCAATTAACAGCTGTTGTTATTAGTGCTTTTTATATTTTTGTGTGCATCAAAGATACTTTATCATTAGTGCCATTATTTATCATTATTTTAGTAAAAAATTCGAGAACTAGAAAAAAATTAGTGATTTGACTTGATTTGAAATTCCCCTTTTTCAAATCAATTTTGTTTAAGACTCAACTCAAATCACTTTAAATCAACTGGTGTTCAAGTAAATTATTTGAAATTGTTGAATAAGCTGCATAGACTGCAAATCAATTCACAAATCAAGTATTTGCAAATAAAAATAATCAAATGACTAGTGATTTTCGACACCTCTGCAAAAACAAAGTTGTAGGAAAGAGAAAAAAATTTTCCTGACCCAAAATAAGCATAAAAACGACTCAACATCAACAGGCATCACACATCATTTTTTTAAGCAGGGGAAAAAGCGTGAGATGACTGTGAGAATTGTGAGAAAGAGGGAAATTCTGTGATTCTGACGTGGAAGGCGTCAGAGTTGGCAGGTCTGCATGCCCTTGCCTTTAACTTGGTCAAAAGGTGATATTATGTCACATGAACACTCATGTAAAGACAAATTACTAATATAAGCTAAACGCTCTACTACTTGTTTCTATTCCTTAGCTATGTAACTGGTTTGTTGCTGTTTTCTTTCATATAAAGTTAGAGATAGCAACAAGGATTGATTATAAAAGAAAAGCTCTTGCCTATAATAATCAGTCTTTTCAAATAAACCTTTATTTAAACACTGGAATTGACTCGTTGAATTCAGCAACAAATTAATTCGCCTACTTATAGTTATACAGAAACATAACACCATGAGATTACGATGTTTTCAGTAGATGTTTTGGTATTACATACATCTTTTGGAATTGTCTGACCTCCACACACACCTTAACCAATCAGAGCAAAAGGCTAGTGCGCAATTCAGTCAGTGCAGGATCAACAGCCAACGAGGAAGCATCTATTAATCATTTTATGTGTAGACTGCTGGGTAAAGTCTCTACGTTTTTTGTGGTAAGACATTATTTTGTAGAACATTCTTCGCTGTGCGTCAACAGGATATTATTCAAACATGTAGTGCGATACATTGTGCTTTAAACTTGATGTAAGAATAGCTTTTTGAGGTTGTAACATTAGAAATACTATGCAGGAAAGCATGTGTGTTATTTATTTCATTATTTAATGTGCAGGAGCATTGAGGGGCTCACCTGCACTTTAACCTATTCTCATTTAGTGGTGTATACCTTTAATAATTGTGAGTTTGTTTTCTGTTATGTACTTTCATTCTGTTGTTTTACTGTTATTTTACATTCTCTCATAAATGTCAACATCTTGGATTTACATATCAGTTTTTCATGATACATTCAAGATTTTGTCACATTGTGTAAAGATTCTCTTATCCGAAAGCTTTTCATAATTACTCTGTTTATCTATCAATAAAGTACTATCAATAAAGTTGCCAATAAGCTTAAACCACCATACTGAGAAAGTAGAGGAGTCAAATAAACTACATATTTTTTATAACATTAATCGTTAGGTTGTATTATGATTGCACAATCAGGTTTCAAGTCATGTTTCCTTCCTAACTACAAGTTTAGCTTCGTTCAAATATTTGACGTCTGCATTTTTACTTACGGATTTGAAAGATGAACTCTGTTGTTAGACTGGAGTTTCTATGAGCAATCGAATGAATCATTGCCCTATACCATCCAGCTGATAACTTCTGATCTACTTCTAGAACTTTACTGTAATTGTTACTATCTGGCCGGGCCTCTACTTTTTCTTGATGGACTACTGTACAGTTATCAGTTCCATAGTAAAGAGTAATAACAAAGCTCTCTTGAACCCCTTTGTCACTGGCGACCCAATCAGATAGCAGAGTACGGTTTATGGTGGAAGAGTCTACATATACCGTGAGATCTATTGGCTGCAGAGGACCTAAAACATACAACCATATGCATTATTGTTATGATACAATATGAAAACATGTGCTTCAACAGAGACCTTATTGAAACAATTTTGTTTCCTTATGCAAGAAGCCCACAGTTATGTAAGCAAAGAAAGAGGCATTCGAAAACCAGAACGAACATGTAATTTTAGCAGCTTTTTGTAAAATGCAGTGCAGTACAAAAGGGTTTTTACGACTGACAATTTTTATATTTTATTTGTTCCTAAATTAAACGTGTGCATGCACAGTTTTTTTTTGGGTTTGAGTTTGAGTATGAGGCTTGTAAATGTTTCAAACAGCGAATGCTGCGATATTTAAAAGAAAGGTGTATATCGGTGAGTTTAGAGCTTTATTGATCCAACAGTTTAGAAAATGGTTGCCGTTTGAATTCTGTACAACTTCAGTAAGACAAATGCTGATTTGGCTAGTTTTCAACTGCTGCCGTACTACAGAGTGTCTTTATTGATATGAAGCCTAGCAACTTCGGCAATCAATACAATAATCAAACAGTTTTTGTCACATTCA
This sequence comes from Cryptosula pallasiana, assembly GCA_945261195.1. Lineage (NCBI taxonomy): Eukaryota > Metazoa > Bryozoa > Gymnolaemata > Cheilostomatida > Cryptosulidae > Cryptosula > Cryptosula pallasiana. Next base: position 22,939 of record CALYOO010000406.1, read on the forward strand.
ATCGTGTCTATAACATATAGGCCACTTAGCATCATCGCATTCTGTTTGTGCTCAAAACACTAATGGTTGTGTATTTTCATGAAATTATTTTTTTTGACTATATTATTCAACTAAAAACATTAATCTAAATTTTCGGAGTAATATGTAAAAGTAGATAAAAAAGCAACCAAATTTAAACAAAGAGTAACTATCAAACTAGTCTAAAACTAAGATTAATTGGTGATTGGACTACGGTTTCCTTGATGGGTTTATTAAATGCATGTTTATCAACCATCTGATTCAAAGAGTCATTTAAAGCGAAGTTTCATTCCAACCATTACAGCTCTTATAACAAGACACCTACATCCTCACTCTGTTATATTACTCTGCTTACGGATTTTTATGATACCCTATTCAGCTGCTGACATCATATTGTAGTAGATTTTGGTATTATGTACTTGTAAAAGCCATTGCTTACCCTAAGAGGTACCAAAAACATGTTAAAAACAGGGGCTAAAATTTTACATCATTACCAAAATGCAGTACTGGGCCGGTAAATAGCCGCTACAGGGCTGCTAATAAAGCCTGCAGGAATGGTAAAGACCCCTACAGGGTCGCCAACGAAGCGGAAGAACTATAAGATAGCTTGAGGATGTTTACCAAATCATATCCAAGAATTAGCTAGCAAAAGAAGTACTAGACCATCGAGCACTGGCCTACTATAGCCTTAGCACATCAACTACAGACCGGATTAATCATCTACCAGGCTTATCACTTGTGTTAGGTCTCTATCTGAGCCATTTGGCAATTCTTCATCGCAATGTTTGTTGGTTTGTTATAATGTTCTTGTTTGTATTGGCTGAATCATTTTCAGCTCATGTTTAACTGAACTATTGTATAGGATATATGTTAACTACTTCCTGTAATCCAGAGCAAATACAGGCTGGACTGTTTCATTGAATTCATTCTCGGGTATGTTGATGTACAGACGTGTGACACTGTAGGAAATTGTCTCTCCTGGATGTCATTATCAAGATTATAAGCTGTATAGTTTGTGCAAGCCATGGGTATCTTATGTTCTGAAGATCTGGCAATGAGTTGATCAAGTTGCCACTGACAATGCTATTAATGCAACCCTTGGAGAAAGGTATGATGTTTGATCTTCTGAGACCAAAATTCACCTTGTGCTCCTCTTTCATGCTACCATCTCCAAATTCACTACAGGCCTGCACCTTTGAGAAAAGAACTACTGGGTGTAGATCAAGAGATTAGTTTGCTGGTACTGGCCAAGTACACTATGAAGTTTCCTTCCAGGCTCATTAAGGCCTCTGCCCTATAACGTCTATGCCAGCATGCTGGAAGCCAATAGACCGTTGGTATCAGGGATTGAGCTAGCTCTGCTTAAAGCAAAACCAGGTTTCTACAAAGTTTATAGAGGGTTCGCCACACTCTGTAGTAACAATACCGACAGTGTACATTTTTAAAGATATTTGATATTTAACGTCAGCTATTTTAGATCTTGGCACAGCAAGCAGATTGGGGCCCACTGGCATTCACTGCATTTTGTTTGGAGAATTGCTCAGCTAGTAGCGCTGAACTTGGTCGACCACAGAACAGCCCCACTGACTGTATGGTCATAGAACTTGCTCCGCCGACAGAAGATTTGATTGTGAGTCTCATTTGTGCTATACAGCCTGGGGAGTATTTGGCCACACATAAATAATGTGTTTTAGTGGGTTGATTCCCAACTCTCAGGTTGCTGTTGCCAAACTCGTGGGTTGAATTCTGTCGAATTCGTGTGCTATTGAAGGTGTTGTTTAGCATTTAAAAGCACAGAATTATAACTAAGTTTACAAAAAAAAACTCACTATAATGATCATTATAGAGATATAGGTTTGTGGCTTATAAGTGAACAAATTTCCAAACTCCGATTGAATGGATGACTTGAGCTGTGTAATCTTATGTTTTATTATGAGAAAATATTGAAACCAGCATCACCGACTGTTCTTTGAAATACAAACTGTAATGCCAATGAGCGGGAATATAATTTTTTATGCAACGACACACTAATATAGCTTTACAGAGATCTTTAGAAGGCCTCCCCAATTAGTTGTTATGAACTATCATTAGAATAATACAGTGATTATAACTAATTAGAAATCCTTCATAAATACTGAGAAAGTGGTGGTGAAGAAAATAAAGAATTATTTGTGATGATAATACTCGCTACTGACCAATGGTAATCTTTATTAATAATGATTATTAGCATTATTATTGTTATTGTTGTTGTTATTGTTGCGGTTATTGTTGGTGTTATTGTTGTTGTCGCTGCCTATGCCATTGTCGTTGTCGTTATTATTCTTATTATTGTGTATTCTTGCCTTACCAAAGGCCGGTTATTTTGTAAATTTACCACAAAATTTTGCTGGCAAACTTTCAACTTTCTAATTTGCTGTTTTGATATTTGACAGTTCTTTTTATCTTCTTCTCATCAGCTTCCAGTACTTTTTCTATCTGTTCTTTCAATCTTGCTGCGCTTCCTCCCATGCATTCTACTACCACAGGGGTGATTTCAACATGAAACCCTGGTCTTCTCTCTCTGATCTCAAAAGCTAATTGTTGATATTTCTACAGTTTTTTTTTGATCTTCTCCTTCATATTTTTATCATTCGGGCATGCCATATCTATGATTTGAATCAACTTACAATCATTTTACTCCATGGTTGCATCTGAACTTTTTTCTGTTGTTTATTTCCTTATCTTGCACTCAAATTCCCAGCACATTTTCACAGCATCGTGTTATAGGACTGTTCCTGGATCCCATTTCGTTTTGTACCAAGGTTGACCATCTTCCAACAGTGCATCTTCTGTTGCCCAGGCTGTCATGAGGATTTTCAGTGCATTGTTATGTCTCTTCAAATATTCAATCCCGGCAAACATCTGACATCAAGAAGTTAGGTGCATTACCCCTTCTGAAAACTGCCCACATAATCGACACTTGTCCGATTCCATGTTCATTTGTCTGTTTTTCTTCCATGCCCTTGTTTCTATCATTTGCTCTTGCATGTTTATTATTGCACCTGCTTTCTTTGGATTTAGTTTGCATCTTAACCATTCATTTCCCCCTTTATCCAAGCTCTTATACATCTCACTCCGCATCTGATTGGTCTCATATTACTGCATTCTGTTTATTTCTCTTTTCACCCTGATTTGTGCTTTGATGTTTCTCCATATCTTTCCATGTTCCAATCATTCTTTCTCCTTCAAAGTGGGCACTATTTGTATTAAAGAGCGCATTGATACCATAGACAGAGAGAGTTTCAGTGACATTATTGCTTAAAGATTTTCTGTCTTTCCTCGTTTCTCTTTCCCATGCTGTCTGTATCTATTCATTTTCTTGGCAGGCATGTAACATGCCACTCGTATCTTGGTGTCTTTATAGACATCCTTCATACTCTTCACGCCTCTTCCACCATGTTCTCTGTTCAGATACAGTCTCTCGTCGCTTGCTTGCAGACCGTGCACTTTTACTTCTCAGAGCTCATGCTTTATGATCTTGTCTAAATCATCCTATTGCTTTTTTGTAAAGTCACACACATTCATGACGTAGCTAACCATTAAAACTTCAACAAGATAACCAACGATGCTTGAAATAAGTGTGCGTATAAAGACAGATGTACGATATAGATAAGTTTGTAAAAATGATCAGTTCAGCAGGTCAGAGCCAGCCTCCCTGTCAGCTGACCAACCCAATACAATTAGCTTATAATCCTAGTATTTGCCATCAGTGCATATTGCTATGGATGCTTCTTTACTCGTGCACTTCCCCATTTCAGATTGCTCCCTTTGGCTATGCGGATGTCACACACACACGCACGCATCTACGCATGCGCACGCACGCACGCCCACACGCACGCACATGCATGCACACGCACGCACGCACACACGCACACACACGCACACACACACAAAGCTACTAAGTTGGCGAAGTACTTTATTAGTTACTTTGTGGCCTCCCATATTCTCTGCCTACAACTTCAGCATGCCACTTAGGGAAAGTTTTGGTGCAACCAAATATAGCTTAGTGTGCGTGGTCGGTTGCTTTTGAAAATGTTTCAATTAGTGGAATAATGTCATGACAAACTGGTAGTTGCAAAGGTGGCTGATGGTACTCCTCAATCAACTTCATACACTAGCCAACTTCCAAAACCTTGCAGAAATTTATTTTCTACTGCAATAGGTTGTTAGTGCTAGAACCTTCAACAGTACTTTTGAAAGCACAACTAATGGTTATCCATGCTTCAGCAGGCAACTCTCACAAAATTTCAAATAGAAGTATTTATCTAGCAATGTTGACTCAAGTGAGTGTTATAAAAAGGGAGATGAGAAAAAAACAACTCTTGCAGACATAACTCCATGGTTATAAACAAAAAGTGAGAGCGGTTTGTTTTTCGTGAAAAGCAGCATGATCTTAATTCTACAATGATATCTCTTGCCAGTTGTGTTTTGACTGTTAATTTTACTGCCAATACTACAACCAATGCATGAGTTTTTGTCTAAAAGTAAAAAGCTAGACCTCTCTTCACCCAGTAGAATCCTTTACACATCTCTCCGTTCAACTATTACAGTTTTTTGATGCACTCAGGATTGCTTTAAATTGGATACTGCTCTCCATTTGTTTTCGTCTCCAACAAACGTTCAATTACACAGAACTCATGCGACTCGGTGTAAATTTATAAGTGTTCACAATTTGGTCACGGTGTGGGGAAATGTACAAGAAATTAAATTCAGCTCCCTGCTATCCTCTAAAATATAACGATTACTAAACGTAATACCAGCCAGCAACTCTACATAAAAAGACTGCTGGACTTTCCTTGCCATTAGAAAAATTGCACCCAGAAAATAAAACAACCAATTAACTGACAGTTTTCAGAATTATTCTCACTTTTTGTTGCAATTGATTTTCTCACATATATGTAAAGACTGACTTCGTATCATGTAATAGATTTCCTAGTGTGGTTGTTGCATTCCATTTACCCTAGTAAGCAAACATAGCAAAACACTGGTGTGTTGTCCACAAGCAGTGCATTATGGAAAGCGCTAGCTGGGTAAGCCCATGCTTGTCTTCTTGATAGCACTGAGTTGAAGAAGGCAGCTGCAGAAGATTAGTCAGGTCCTGTACTCTTAGTAGCGGATCCAAGGTTGACTGTACTCCTCGTGAACGCTGGTTATTAATCCAAGGTATATGTTTGTTTGAATCTTGGCCGTTAGCCAGTCTCTATTGTGCCAGCTGGTGTGTATAATTTGTATCATATTGTGCCAGCCTATGCATTTCATTTCAATTATACTGTGCCAGCTTGTTTTTACCCAATCATATGCCTGTATTTCAACTGAAATTTCAACTGCATGATTCTCTATGAATAAAGAGGGCAGATCTGTTTGTGCGCTTGTGAAGGAGCCTGCTCCTGCAAGCTTTTTGGTGTCTTACGAGCAACAAAGTGTTCATAACTTTACTTCCGCCTATTAAGTTTGGCTTACTTGTTTGTTCCCTCGGGCTTGGTGGAACTCAGTGTGTAGGTAGTGTTTACACTAGTAGTCAAAGATAGAAGCCAATACTACCACTTCGGTAGCCCTCGCAGTCCGGTGCTGTTATAGTTGTTACAGCGCGTCTCTGTGTGTAGTAGATAAAACAGGCTTGCTAGGCTGTTGGTTAACCTCTTTCTAGCATTGTTCGGTAAAGGCATTGTACTAGCGTTGCATGTCAAAGAGCATTAAAATATGTATCAATTTAAATTTAAAGACGGTAAGTTTCAACTGCTTAATTTTTTATCTGGCCTTTCAACCTTAGCAAAAAAGATTGAAGCGGCCCTTGTCTGCAAAAATTCATTGCAATTTAGTTATTTCTATAAAACAATTGCGTAAACCGCAACCAAGTGATAAACCAAAAAAGATTCGACGTTGAACTTTTCAAGGTTGAAACCTCAGAATGTCAATGTTTCCTTCTGTTTTGCTACTAGCCACTGAGCCAAGATAGGGAAAACTTACTGGATTTCCAGGTAGCTTTGATGTAGGGAACTGAACCGTTGGCAAATGAGCAAGTAGCTCCTGAGAAAATGTAGGATTCACCATGCAAAACTTTTAGGTAACATTCGAAAGAGTTTGTTGTCGTTCCAAGTCTGGTACCTAAAAATAATATGTAAGAACGTGTGGCAGAAGTATCCAAAATCCCAAAAACCTCATAAATATCCAGATAGGAAAGGAATATCACAGAAGTACAGTAGCAGGTGAATATGCATTAATGAAGATGGAAGTTAAAGTTAGTCACTTCAATGTTGGTAATCTACAAACATTATAAAATACTTAGCATTATCAACGGTGCTAAATATTCCCCGAATAGATGGAATTTTAATGAATGCGCAATGATTTTCCTCGAGCATCAGGCTAGCAAATTCTAATGAAATCCACTCTAATATTGTAAAGGAATTTGCCAACACCTTAATCAAACAACTGCTAGGGACCATGCAAGCGACAACAGGTCCAGACTCCTGCCTACCTATCACTATCACACGTGTTGCAACCACAATCTGAGCAGTATCGAGGTTTACCGGGGTGTACCATGTTGGATTCTACCAGGAGAAGCACTACTGAAGGTGTGCCCACTTCACTATCAGCTACCATGTGGTAAAGTGTAGTACCGAGCTGTACTAAGTTCAGTAGAGCACTGAAACACTTGCAAGGCGACCTGTCCAACTACAAAGGTGTAGAGTTACAAGGGTATCAGTGCATTAGACTATACAAAACTAAAGACGCAGTAGAATTCTGCAACACAATACAAAATATTGCTACCCCAACTTCACTGTGAGAGCGCACAATCAGTTCTGCTAAAACAATCATGATGCAGCTATATTTATGAAGTAGATAGTGCCAAATGATGCAAACAATCAATTGAAAAATACAATCACTTGATTGGCTACAATTAACTAGATGTGATGTAATAAAAAAGCGTGACATGGGCAAGCAGCCGAATGAATATTCAAGTAGTTTGGTTGGCAAATTTTAAACCAAACAATCACAGCGAGGTCATTATCACTAGCTAGAGGAAACTCCCTTTTCATCTTGTTCAGTGTTGATAGACTAGCCACAGCTAGTAGCACTATTAACAAGGCCTTGATCCCAAGCTTGCTGGTGCATTCCAGATAATTGGTTTCATAGAGAGAGAATATGTATCAGATTAGATGCAGCTAACAATAGCTGCAGCAGTGTCACTTTTAGTAGGTGCACATTGCTCCTGCAATAATAGAGGCTAAACTATGCAATCATATCATGATATCAATGGATATATTATATGTTTGTGGGCGATAAATACCTCCAAAAAAACAAGGGTTGAAATATGGACCAACTTACAGGTCTATGTGGGTCAGCTTACTCATATTTATGTAGAAGTGGGTCAAACTGCTGCGCAAGAGACACGCTAGTGAAATCTCACATCCTCAGTTACAATGAGCCTGACTAGAGTTAGCCTATGGCAGTGTCGTATATTGAACTGTTCATTTACACACCGTTGTACATACATATAGCAACTCTTGACAATGTATTCAGGACTGGCTATATGCTTGTACGCGACAATGACATTGTGGGTGGTTCCTTGGTACCAATGGTGAACTAGCTAGCTGTGTGTATAAGGAAATAAATTGTTTCAATAACTGTAGCAATCATCGTATTAGTCCGGCTGGGTGATTTTTTACAACTTGCTGCAGATTGCCAAGCTTTGGACTTCTTAGACCTTGTCAACTAGAACTCTGCATATAAGGAGGACACTTGTTTTCAAAAGCACTTCTGAGTTATGGCTGGTGAAAGGGTGGTGGTAAAGTCTTTTACAATATCATCTGTATGGCTAAGAAACTACTTACAGTGTGGTTGCAAGATAAATTTTTGTTGATTTTTGTTTACCTTGCTGGAAAAATGACAGTTACATATCAAAATGAAACCGTTCCATCGCTGATTAAGAAAATCTTTTGTGACTGGTTTGCGACCTTTTAACAGGTGCAGAATGATAAACGAATTTCGACCATTCAGACTCATCACTTTTCAGAAGTTCTAGCCAAAGCAGTAGCAGGGGAAATTTTGAGTGACAAGTTTTCTCTGTTACTTTGGTAAGTCTTTTTGATTAATGGTGTTAGCTAAACAAATTTTGTTAAGATTAACTACCCGCATTGGCAAAAAGATGAAATTTTTTTGTTCTTTTTTCAAATCGTTATAAGAATTGAATCGTCTGATAGAAGAAACTGATAGAGTGAAAACACAGTTTGATGTCCATTAAATGATACTGAAAATATTGTTTCACCAATATGGTTTTTGTCTATTGTTTTCCCACATGCAGCTGTGGGTCATTGTGTTCTAGACTTGCGTTAGAGTATGGAATCTTTATATCATGGCTGATAGAAATCAGCGTGTTAGCTCATATGCTTGGCCCAATGAATAAAGTCAAGTGTTTGTTCAAAATCATTGAATGAAGCTTATTACCTGTTGAGCTAGGGTTAGTTATTTCTTATTATTACTTTTGCATAGTTTTACAACGCTCCTGCAATGGATGTCTGTAAGCTGACTGATTTTCACAACTAAATCATTTATTGGCTCAGATACACTGTATTTGTTAGATGTTTTGTACTCAGATACACTGTATTTGTTAGATGTTTTGTACTCATATACACTGTATATGTTAGATGTTTTGTACTTGGATACACTATATGTGTTAGATGTTTTGTACTCAGATATACTGCATGTGTTAGATGTTTTGCCCTCAGATACACTGTATGTGTTACATGTTTTGTACTCAGATACACTGTATGTGCTAGATGTTTTGTACTCAGATACACTGTATGTGCTAGATGTTTTGTACTCAGATACACTGTATGTGTTAGATGTTTTGTACTCAGATATACTGTATGTGTAAGATGTTTGTGCTGAGAGACACCGTATGTGTTAGAAGTTTTGTACTAAGATATACTGTATGTGTTAGAAGTTTTGTACTAAGATGAACTATATGTGTTAGATGTATTGTACTCAGATACACTGTAAGTGTTAGATGTTTGTACTCAGATATACTGTATGTGTTAGATGTTCTGTACTTGGATATACTGTATGTGTTAGATGTTTTGTACTAATATATACTGTATGTGTTAGATGTTTTGTACTCAGATATACTGTATGTGTTACATATATTGTACTCAGATACACTATATGTGTTAGATGTTTTGTACTCAGATATACTGTATGTGCTAGATGTTTGTACTCAGATACACTGTATGTGTTAGATGTTTTGTACTAAGATGAACTATATGTGTTAGATGTATTGTACTCAGATACACTGTAAGTGTTAGATGTCTGTATTCAGATACACTGTATGTGTTAGATGTTTTGTACTAAGATGAACTATATGTGTTAGATGTATTGTACTCAGATACACTGTAAGTGTTAGATGTTTGTACTCAGATACACTGTATGTGTTAGATGTTTTGTACTAAGATACACTGTAAGTGTTAGATGTTTGTACTCAGATACACTGTAAGTGTTAGATGTTTTGTACTCAGATACACTGTAAGTGTTAGATGTTTGTACTCAGATATACTGTATGTGTTAGATGTTTTGTACTTGGATATACTGTATGTGTTAGATGTTTTGTACTAATATATACTGTATGTGTTAGATGTTTTGTACTCAGATTTACTGTATGTGTTACATATATTGTACTCAGATACGCTATATGTGTTAGATGTTTTGTACTCAGATATACTGTATGTGCTAGATGTTTGTACTCAGATACACTGTAAGTGTTAGATGTTTGTACTCAGATATACTGTATGTGTTAGATGTTTTGTACTCAGATATACTGTATGTGCTAGATGTTTGTACTCAGATATACTGTATGTGTTAGATGTATTGTACTCAGATACACTGTAAGTGTTAGATGTTTGTACTCAGATATACTGTATGTGTTAGATGTTTTGTACTCAGATACACTGTAAGTGTTAGATGTTTGTACTCAGATATACTGTATGTGTTAGATGTTTTGTACTCAGATATACTGCATGTGTTAGATGTATTGTACTCAGATATACTGTATGTGTTAGATGTATTGTACTCAGATATGCTGTATGTGTTAGATGTATTGTACTCAGATACACTGTAAGTGTTAGGTGTTTGTACTCAGATATACTGTATGTGTTAGATGTTTTGTACTCAGATATACTGTATGTGTTAGATGTATTGTACTCAGATATACTGTATGTGCTAGATGTTTTGTACTTGGATATACTGTATGTATTAGATGTTTTGTCCTCAGATATACTGTATGTGTAAGATGTTTTGTACTCAGATACACTGTATGTGTTATATGTTTTGTACTCAGACACACTGTATGTGTTAGATGTTTGTACTGAGAGACACCGTATGTGTTAGATATTTGTACCTGGATATACTGTATGTGTTAGATGTTTGTACTGAGAGACACCGTATGTGTTAGAAGTTTTGTACTAAGATATACTGTATGTGCTAGATGTTTTGTACTAAGATGAACTATATCTGTTAGATGTATTGTACTCAGATACACTGTAAGTGTTAGATGCTTTGTACTCAGATATACTGTATGTGTTAGGTGTTTTGTACTCAGATACACTGTAAGTGTTAGATGTATTGTACTCAGATATACTGTATGTGTTAGATGTTTTGTACTCAGAAACACTGTAAGTGTTAGATGTATTGTACTCAGATACACTGTAAGTATTAGATGTTTGTACTCAGATATACTGTATGTGTTAGATGTTTTGTACTCAGATACACTGTAAGTGTTAGATGTATTGTACTCAGATACACTGTATGTATTAGATGTTTTGTAATCAGATACACTGTATGTGTTAGATGTTTTGTCCTCAGATATACTGTATGTGCTACATGTTTTCTACTCAGATACACTGTATGGGTTAGATGTTTTGTACTCAGATACACTGTATGTGTTACATGTTTTGTACTCAGATACACTGTATGTGTTAGATGTTTTGTACTCAGATACACTGTATGTGTTACATGTTTTGTACTCAGATACACTGTAAGTGTTAGATGTATTGTACTCAGAT
>CALYOO010000407.1:0-34025 GCA_945261195.1 Cryptosula pallasiana
TATGCATGTATGCATGTATGCATGTATGCATGTATGCATGTATGCATGTATGCATGTATGCATGTATGCATGTATGCATGTATGCATGTATGCATGTATGCATGTATGCATGTATGCATGTATGCATGTATGCATGTATGCATGTATGCATGTATGCATGTATGCATGTATGCATGTATGCATGTATGCATGTATGCATGTATGCATGTATGCATGTATGCATGTATGCATGTATGCATGTATGCATGTATGCATGTATGCATGTATGCATGTATGCATGTATGCATGTATGCATGTATGCATGTATGCATGTATGCATGTATGCATGTATGCATGTATGCATGTATGCATGTATGCATGTATGCATGTATGCATGTATGCATGTATGCATGTATGCATGTATGCATGTATGCATGTATGCATGTATGCATGTATGCATGTATGCATGTATGCATGTATGCATGTATGCATGTATGCATGTATGCATGTATGCATGTATGCATGTATGCATGTATGCATGTATGCATGCATGCATGTATGCATGTATGCATGCATGCATGTATGCATGCATGCATGTATGCATGCATGCATGCATGCATGCATGCATGCATGCATGCATGCATGCATGTATGCATGTATGCATGCATGCATGTATGCATGCATGCATGCATGCATGCATGCATGCATGCATGTATGCATGTATGCATGTATGCATGCATGCATGCATGCATGCATGCATGTATGCATGCATGCATGCATGCATGTATGCATGTATGCATGCATGCATGTATGCATGCATGCATGCATGCATGCATGCATGCATGTATGCATGTATGCATGTATGTATGTATGCATGTATGCATGTATGTATGTATGCATGTATGTATGTATGTATGTATGCATGTATGTATGTATGTATGTATGCATGTATGTATGTATGCATGTATGTATGTATGTATGTATGCATGTATGTATGTATGTATGTATGCATGTATGTATGTATGCATGTATGTATGTATGTATGTATGTATGCATGTATGTATGTATGCATGTATGTATGTATGTATGTATGTATGCATGTATGTATGTATGCATTGATTGTCATTACAAGTTGTGGTGCTTTGTATTACTTAGTATTTACTGACTCTAGCTATATTATATAGGAAGATTTTCCCTACTTATTATGTAATCAATGTATACAATCATATAATGTTTCATTTTTGATCAAAATATTTAGTCAATGTAGATAAAACTCCTCTCTCCTCTCTCTTCTCTCTCCTCTCTCTCAAGATGCCATATGAGTTCGAATTATGTAAAAAAATTATCAAAACTTAAATGCCATACATTCAAAATCTAGCTGCCATATGAGTTCAAATTAGGCCTGAGAAAATGCATTAGCAAATGAATATGTCGATTTTTGGAGTTGTGCCCTCGATTGATCGAAATCCCGAAGTTGCTGGGAATGACCAACCTAATCGCGATGATGTGTTAATCGAGAGGGCACAACTACCAAGTTAACAAGAGAAAACAGTAAGATAACTCCCTAATTTCAATAGCCAAGCTCTATTCTCACATTTATTCTTATCCTAAATTGCGATACGGGGAAAGCTACATCTTGAGAGATGTAATACAGCTGAGACCAAGTCCAGCTTGTATACAGTAGCAATGTGTACAAAATAGTTATTCATAAGCAAGTTTCATTTCACAGTGGAAAAAAGCAATTCAGTGTCTCATTTCCATCGTGATACATTTTTATTGTAACAATATTATATTTTACATCAAGTACAGCAAAAGTGATTTATGCGTACCACACTACACAGTTACATCTTCAGTGCTCGAAGGTTGTAAGCAAGACAAGACAACATGTCCACTTTCTCTGGTTTCAATGAGTTACGTTTCTTTGAGACTACCATCCCCGCAAAACTGAACAACCTTTCGCTTGCAGTGCTGGTAGAATTGCAATTCAGATACTTCCTCGCCACTCGTTGCACCATAGGGAATTGATCCCCTTTACTTTTCCACCATTCCATCAGATCTCCAGATTTTGCTATCATTGTTCTTGCGACTTGGAGGTAGTAGGCAAGCTGAAATCACATAACAGTAAAGGGATAAAATATCAGCTGTTTCTTTGCTAAAGGGATATAATGTCTGATCAGTCCTAACACCAATGGACAACCAGGTCAGTCTGCAAGTTTAATTATAGTCTCAGTCGATCAGTTAATACAAAGGTATTTGACACATTGCAAACCATGCAAAATGAGGACTTTTATTATAAATTGTCACCTCCTTCCTGGCCCTAGTATTTGCATCCTCTTCAGCCATGCTAGGCTCGTTGCCACTGGTGGCCCTCATCAGTATGTCCATTAGTGTAAAGTCTCCACTGGCACCTTCATCCTCTACCACCTCTTCTGCTGACGCCTCCTCCTCTCCACATTCCACTACAAATATTTAAAATGTACATCAGTAGGTTCAAAGAGAAAACAACTTCTGAGCTGTTAATCATAAAGAAACCAAAAGGTTAGTTCATCACTAAGCTCAAGAAAAATTGTATAAAAAACTTAAGTAGCGTCGAAGAATCGTAAGCAATCAAAGAACAAATCACTTTAAGATAGTGATGGCCAGCCATTAGCGAAGCAAACCACCCACCTAACTCCAGCGCTACCATTTCCATAACAACTGCGTCAGTCGTCTCTTGATCTGGCTCTGCTAGTCTTGGATCTAAATATCTGCAGACATTCAGCAAACTGAATAGTTTTTGTTGATGACCAGGAATGTTGTCAGCTTCTTTGTACCTGTGGTACAACGCAGTGATTACACTTTTGGTATTTTGAGTACGCCATTGATTAACCAAGTTGTCAGAGATAGCTAAGCATCAATGTGTGACAAAACTTGTGTGGGACTATTACATAACTGCCTTTAGACATTTTGAAGAAAATAAAAAGCAGTTGCACCAAATGGACAAAATAAAATCCCATCAAGCTTTGGGTCACTAGACTACAATATTGTTATAATAGTGAAATCTCACATAACATGACACAGCCAACAACGAAACTAAAGCAATATTTTATAAACTAACTTTTTGTCGATGTACTCCCAAATCTTAGACCTTATCTCCTTCGACATCTCTTTACAATCATTCCGAACATCTATCTGAATCTTCTCTCCAGACACCTCTTCAATGTGCTTCAGCATAGGCATGATCTTCGAAATGCTCACAGTCCTCGAGTTTGATAGCATATCAGTGAGAGTTGAGTATGGCTTGAGGGTGTGTAGAAATGTCTCCATGAAGACCAGATTGTTCCATGTTGGGGTGTGCTTGGCCCATTTTCGATCTAAAGAGGGAAAATTGAACAACATAAATTAACACTGAATGAGAGTGGAGTCAAACAATAACACCAAACAGTAGCCTTTATTCCAATGAATATGCAAAACAGCAACCAGTTTTGGTGGCATAATATTACAGAAAATTAAACAAAAACAAATGCAAAAAAATTTTCAACTAAGGGACTGCTACCGGCAATAATTAACAGACTTTGCTGTTTATAAGCTAACTATTGCTTACCACTCATGAGTAAAGTTTGGACAGCCTCTCGGTTGACATACATTCTCTCCAACATCTTATACTTGCTACCCCATCTCGTAGAACACTCCCCGACAAGCCCTTTTTGGTCTAGTTTTCTGTCTTTTTGTTCTTTCTTTAGTCCAATCTTAAGCCTGAAAACAGTCATAGAAAAGCAAGTTAGACATCAAGAGTACGCACACAATAAAATCATATGATGCAGCTAATTAAGAAAGCAAAGCGAATTGGCGGCCATAATTTGATTCATTGAGCATCAACAGAGAATTAACTATCATGTAAATCTCAGATGTTGAATCCTACAGGGCAAGTCAAACAGGTCCCTCCATTTCCATTGTGGGTAAGTGTCGGTCATTATAGGTACTGATTTTATTCTACAATATGCGTACATGGCCATGCAATTCCCGAACACTTACTTTCCTGAGTGGCTGAATGTTGTCACAATCGCACGAACACTGTGCAGTGTCTCTTCAACTCTCGGCTGTTTGGTTGAGTTCTTGATGCTGGTGTGCAATATATGGCCAAAACAGGGAATCCTTATGACATTAAGTTCTTGTCCAGCTTTGATCATTGATGTTGCGTTAACAGTTGTAATACTAGTGATTTTATCCAGAGTAAGACCATACTCTCTGAGAATATTGCGAATCATGTACGCTATATTTTCGCCACTGTGCGATTCTGGCATGTATATGGTGCGGAGGCACCAGCTTTGAAGTCTCCAAGAAGGTGTAATGTAGTGCACTGTGAGACTTAGAAATGAATCCTGAGTACTGGACGACCATCCATCTGTGGTGAGACTGACATGCGACGCTTCCTTCAAATTCGCAATGACATTTGCTTTCATGTCATTATACCTCGTAGGTATTGCGACCTCACTAATGTATTTTCATCCAGGGGCCACGTATCTGCTGTCTAACTCTGACACAAAGTCCTTGAACTCAGGTTCATCGACAAGACTGAAGGGGAGCATAAGTTTAGCGAGCATAGTGGTCAGTTTTTCAGTAACGCGTTTCCACTTGGTAGAATCCCGGGAATATGGTGTGTTTAGAGTAAAAGCAGTGGAGATCATAGGTTGATTTGTCTGACGCTTTCCTATCTTCGGGGTGGCAGTGATGCAAGAGGTTGTAGCATTATTGGACTTTGCTCTTTTTGACTCACTGATTGAATATTCATTCGGGTGGTTCGTTTTCAAATGCGACCACATGTTAGATGTAGTTGAATCTGATGTACTCAGTTTCTTGTTGTAGTGTGGTGCACATAAGTCACATTGTGCTCACTCTTTGTTCATTGGTGTGAAATGAGCCCATACTGCACTGCGTTTAGAACTGGACGAGACAGGAGTCAGCACCTCTACATCATCATCTTCCAACTCTGAACCCCTATACAAAGAGGCCATGACCTGAAAAAGACCAAAGGTTATACTCGGTTTAAACTGTGCTCATGAAACACAATTGGTGAGGGGGGAGGTGGGTGGAAAATGACTGCTACCTGGGGCACAGGAACACGACTTGCTTGCAAAAAGTATCCCACAAGCTTTAAAAACAACTGAAGAGTCTAGGATAATAGATAATATCGTTACTAAATAAGCAAAACAAACAACCATCCACCAAAGGCATGTTTATTGGTGTAATAGATTTCTTTTTTAATAATAGTGGGACAAAAAATGGCAAGTTCACAGCTGAAATAATTGTAAGAGAATAGACTTGTTACCTTACCACACATAAATGATCAACTCTTGAGTCGTTACTAACTACTACTATTCAGCATTACTAACTACCAGGGTTTTCTTCAGATGCTTCTTGATTTGTTGTCTATGGTTAACAAAGTTAACTATATTGTTATGAGCATGGTTTGTAATATAACTTAGTTTTGCACTAGTGATTATCATCACTCCTTATTTATAGTCATTAGATTATTGCTAAAGTATTATTATTGGCTCGTGAATTTATCATCAATACCAATAAAATGTTTAATAATAATTATCAAAAGTTATCGATAAATTAGTTTGGTTAGTTTTAACAGGTTGGTTTTTAGATTTCAATACTGTTTTCTACTTGTTGTTCTATGTTGGCAATCGTGAGAATGGCTATTATAATTATAATTTTCATCATAATCACCATCAATAAATCATAATAATTTAATACTATCATCACAATATTTATTATTTATTATTACTACTGTAACAACTATTGTTTGTAATTATTATTTTGTATAGCGAATAAACAGTAATAATAATAATAGAATACTACTCATTGTCATTATTATTATCATGTACAATAATAATCAATACATACACCACTTGTAAGTTGTGAATAGCAATAATAAATAATAACAATAATTGTAATAAAAATTAATCATTATTATTATTATCATCATTTATTATTATTATTTATTTATTATTATTTATTACGATTATTATTGTGATAAAGTATTCATAATAATACTAATCAATCATCATCATTGACACTGACATTCTATTTTTTAATCAGGCTTGGAAATTTCAAGGCTGCACCCTCTTACATCAAATTTAACTATAAGTCATTGAGAATAACATTTTCAAACTACACAACACTACTGCACAACAAAAGGCAATTAATTAGAAACAGTAATGTTCCGTATAATAATGGTCACTCCTGAATTGGTTTGCATGAATGAGGGTAATGAAAGCCAATGATTGCGTGTTGGAATGTGCAAACACTGAGCTAGGATGATGTGCATTACTTGGTTTATTAATCTAGGATATTTATTATTTACCTTCTCCCGGTGATGATATGTAGCTCAATCGCTTTCCACGTTGAGGAAAAGGAAAGTAGATATGCACATGCGCAAAAAACGATTAAATAAGAAACTTCCGGTTAAGCCGATTCGATCGGGATTACGATTTCTAAAAATTAACACTTCCGTTTCAATCGAACAGACAACTCTCGAAAATCGTTCACCGTCTTTGAATGATCGTGCAGGCCTAGTTCAAATTAAGTAAAAAAATAATCAAAACTCAAATGCCACATAAATGCCACTTAAATGCCACTCAAATGCCCCTCAAATGAAATACAATATAAACTCGGCGAATTCATTCAACGCCGTAACCCATTGCATAACCCCTGAGATCTAATCCACAAAAAAACACTTGGTAGGGAGATCTGCTCATATATTACTACTAATGTCCATGAGTTGGCTATTAAGTGCACCAATTGGAATCAAGAGCACCGTAACGATGTGGTTCGTACAAGACTTCTGGCTGGCATAAGGATCTCAGTCGAGAACTGCAGCTAAATGCCGAGATTGCACTAAATGAAGTAAAACAACAGCTGCGCACCAAAGAGATCATATTCAAAAATCAACAAACTGAGCTAGACACAGATAGTAGTAAAGCAGTGATGGCAGTGAATCATCGTAGTGGTATGCCCAATCGTGAAAGAAGGCCGTCTGGGAAGCAACTTCAAGACTGTGAGTATTGTGGTGTTATCATGCGGCTGGTCGCTGTCCAGCATACAATCGTAGCTGTAATCGATGTGGGACTCGTGGTCATTACGCTAAAAAATGTAGGAGACCGCAAAAGACCAAGGGCAGTAGAGACACTAAGACTCGGAGGCTCACGGTAAACCCAATAGATATGAGAAGCGATTCTGATAGCTCTGATGATTCTTCATACCATGTTTATGCCGCGGACTTTGCTGGTAAAGTTACCCACAACAAATGGTTACTGAATATTATTTTTTGTGATCAAACTATAAACGCTAAGGTGGATACAGGTGCCCAGGTTAACACCATTTCTAAAGTGGTGTTTTTAAAACTGGGTTTGGGAACGGTCACAAAGACTAAGGTGAAGCTCACGGGTTATGGTGGTGTTGATATTCCAGTGATAGGTCGTGTCAGGCTCTCCGTGTCCACTGAAAACGGTAACAATGTTATAGTGAAATTCTATGTGACAGATAGTAGCAACCAAACTTTGTTAGGAATGCCAGCTATTACTGAGCTAGGCTTACTGCCTAATGTGCAGATAGATGAGGTAACTGGCCATAAGATAATTGAGGAGTACAAAGATGTATTCACTGGTTTGGGGATGGTTGGTGAACCTATTGAGTTAGTGTTGAAGGCTGATGCCAAGCCCAGAGCAGTGGCACCACGCGTAGTTCCCCACAATCTGAGAGGTAAATTGAATACAGAGCTAGATAAGTTGTTGGAGCGGGGTGTTATAGTTAAGGATACCTCTCCATCTGAGTGGCTTTGTCCTTTAGTCATATTAAACAAACCGTATGGTGATCTTAGGCTGTGTTTAGATCCGCAGTACCTCAATAAGCAGCTTGTTTGTGCTCAGTGTGCTATACCAACAAATCCGGAGATTTTTGTCAGGGTTGCAGGTTTGAAGGTATTCACCACGTTAGATGCTAAACAGGGTTTTCACCAGATAGCATTAGGTGAAAAGTCGTGAAAGCTATTAAGTTTCGTGACTCCATTCGGAAAATTCAGATATGCGAGGCTAGGAATGGGCATATGTAATTCCAGTAAAATCTTCCATCAAACCATGGCTGATGCATTTTCAGATACTGATGGAGTAGAAGTGTACATTGACGACTTGTTAGTTCATGCTCCTACTGTAGAAGAGCATGATAGTAGATTAAAGCAGGTATTTGATCGGTGTAGGAGCATAGGTCTCACATTAAATCCCGACAAAGCTATCGTGGGTAGAAGTGCTGTTAGCTTTCTTGGCCATGAGTTAACAAGTGATGGTATAAAGGCTAGTGATTCATTGGTAGAGGCTGTTAAGAACATGGCAGTTCCAGAGGATAAGTTGGCAGTTTAGAGATTTCTCGGTTTCGTAAACTACCTGGCTCATTCCTAACTTATCAAAGCATAGCCGGCCCCTTAGAAAGGTGAGTAAAAAGAATGTGTCGTACTTTTGGTGTAAAGCCCAGCAGGATGCTTTTGACAAGAACAAAAGCATGATCGCTGACGCACCAACTTTGGCTTATTATAATTCCAAGTCTGATGTGACACTAAGTGCTGATAGCTCTTCCCACAGTATAGGCACAGTTGTATTACAGGAAGGAAAACCAATAGAGTTTGCTGCCAAAACACTAACAGACTGCCAAGGTCGTTATAGTCAAATCGAAAAGGAGTTATTAGCTATACTATATGCATGTGAGCGATTTAAGTATTACTGTCTGGGTCAGAAAAGTTTTCGTGTAGAGACTGATCATTTACCACTGCTAGGCTTGATGGACAAATAAATCAATTCACTGTCACCTCGACTGGCAGCAATGAGGCTCAGGTTGTTAGGCTATCCCATTGACTTAATATACAAGCCTGGTAAGGAGATGGTTTTGGCAGATACTCTTTCTAGATAATGCCCAGATGGTACTAATCTGTATGATGATCTTGGATATGATCCATTGGTGTCAGTATGTTCAGTGGTAATTCGCAGTGAAGAGGTCATGGAAAAGTACAAGAATGCCACTAGAAATGATGGGGAATTACAGGTTGTGAGTCGATATGTTCAGGAAGGTTGCCTTCGCACAAAAAGAATTGTGCCGGTAAAGCCCTTGCGTATTATAACCTACGGGAGTCATTGAATGTCGTAAATGGGGTGATATTCTATGGTAAAAGGCTAGTCATACCTATTGCTCTGAGAAATGAAGTACTCGAATCTCTGCACAAAGCCAATCAGGGTGTATCTAAGACCCTGCAAAGGGCTAGTGAGTCAGTTTTATGGCCAGGAATGAGGAAAAGGATCGAAGAAAAGTGTCAGTCGTGTCATGCATGTATGAGCTCAGCGCATGATCAATGCAAAGAGCCGTTGATACCATTTGCTGTTCCAGAAACCCCATTCAAGACAGTTGAAGTTGACCTGTTTTATATAGATGGTCCAGATTACTTGCTTTTCGTGGACTATTTGACAAAATGGCCTGTTGTGAAGAAGCTATCCTCTGGTACTAACAGTCGTGTGGTAATCAATGTGCTCAAAGAAGTGTTTTCGGATTCTGGTCGACCTAGTAGGATAGTTTCAGACAATGGTCCCCAATTCGCTAGTTCACAGTTTAGGGAGTTTTGTAACCATCAGGAAATTAAACATGTAACGATTTCACCTATACATCCATCAGGTAATGGTCAATCAGAAAAGTCGATAGGAACAGTTAAATCGATGATGAGAAAGTATTCTGAAGAAGGCACTGATTGGATGGAGGGTTTATTAACTATCCGAAACACCCCAATAGCTAATGGTTTGCCTTCACCAGCCGAATTGTTACAAGGTAGGACTTTAAGGGATCCACATCCAGTGTCAGTTGAGAGATACAAAGTTCAGTGGTATGATCTCGATATGATTAGAGCGAAGTTAGGTGATATCAAGAGTTCAAACAAGTATTATCGCGATAATCATGCTAAGTCAGAGAAGCAGTCACTCGAGTCAGGTCAAAGCGTCTATTTCAAGTCAGCATCAGGGGACTGGAGACCAGGTAAAATAGTAGTATAGAGTTTGATCCTAGGCACAGTGTTGGAAAACTAAATGTAATAGGTCAAGACCATGATGAAGAGCGTAACAATCAGGTAAACCCAGACAGGGATGTGAAAACTTTGCCCCAACCAGAACAACCGGTAGTGCCGGTTGATCATGCCCCAAACATAGGGCCGGACCTACATCTTTGTGACCGATCATCACGCACACGGCGTCAAAGACGCAGGTTTTTGTGGCACCAGGATTATGTGATGTAAATATGCTTTTGTGTATTTGTTCAGATATGGAAAGCAGATGTCATAATATTTTGGAGTTAAGTGCTCATTTTATTTGCTTATTGCTTTTATAAATATGCTTTTGTGTATTTGTTCGGATATGGAAAGGAGATGTCATAATATTTTGGAGTTTTGTGCTCATTTTATTATAATAATTTCTGCAGTTAGTCATTACTCTTTGTTAATCAGTTTTTTCTGTAGATAACACTTTTTGAGAAGGCGCGCATGGCGACCATTTTTGTTTAGTTCCAATATCTTTTATTCTGGACATAACATCAAATAAGTAGTCAGAGGAGACCTGAACATCCACAATGCAAATCTTTAATACACGTAGTCAACCATCCATCTGTCATGTCTAAGAAGAAGGTGTCAGTTTCTTGGCCTTGGTCACAGTGCAGCAGTATATGTCAGTGTTATGAAACACTCCAGCTCCATGATGATGTAAATTATTATAAAAAAATAAATGAATGAAGTTACAGCTTAACAGCCTATGAAGTGTTTGTTGGAAATGACTCTAGCTGCATGATGGAATATGTAAAGACAGTAGAAAATAAGATAGTTACAACAACAGAGTTTTTATTTTGAAGAGGATGGCTAATCAACGAAGAGCTACCAGAAATAAGCTCCGGTTGCAGGAAACTGGGGCAAGGTCAATGTTTTTGACAACTATTGCCCAGTGGTTCAGAGTTGCCCCTCTTTGTTAAAAAATAGAGGGCGCCGCTTATCAGTTTTAAAGTTGTCATCTCCCAGTGACTTTGACGACTTATATCTCAGCCACAGGCCCCTGGGGATTTTTGCAAGCATGTTTTTCCAACGGCCCACTATCATATATACTATAATAAAAAAGTGTATAGCACAAAATCCTCACACTCACAAAACACATTCATACCTATATTTCTGTATTTCCAGGTTGAAAGCTGACAGGTTGGCCAATTTTTTGGAGCTTAAATCGAAGCAGAAACGCAATATTAGTAACGCAAAATTTGGTCGATCTGGAACGGGACTAAGCCCGCAGCTACAAAACACCTAAAAAATACTCACAAGAAAAAAACATTTTAACTGTTAATTTTCAATAATTTTCATCACAAATTCATAAAAATTTAGGAATCAGCTGAGTGAGAGACTGTTTTTTTCTGATATCCACCGCTTTTTTTAGGTGCCAATTTTTTTTAAATGTGAATTTGTGTACATCACTTTTTCTCTGTTTTCTTATTGGTCAATTTTAATTTCTTTGATAAGAATTAACAAATTTATTATGAATATTAATTAGTGATCCTCGCTTCCCAAGTAGTTTTGCCAAGGTTATTTTGCTTGTTTCGTAGAAATGTCTTACAACAAACGCTGAGCAAGAGCTAGCAGTGAAGCTAGCTGTAGATGGCCATAGTTTCTTGTTGACTGGTGGTGCTGGTAAGTTTTTTTGACAAATTAAATTTAAATATTATTATTATTAGTTA
Organism: Cryptosula pallasiana; assembly: GCA_945261195.1. Lineage (NCBI taxonomy): Eukaryota > Metazoa > Bryozoa > Gymnolaemata > Cheilostomatida > Cryptosulidae > Cryptosula > Cryptosula pallasiana. Next base: position 11,761 of record CALYOO010000407.1, read on the forward strand.
TTATTATTACCATAATAATGTGGCGGACGGCGTTTGACTGTAACATTTATCTATTTACTTTTATCCACCTATTTTATTCTATGCACACACTCTAACGCTACTTTGTTCTATGTACATTCACCCTACGTTCTACTACACACAATATTATATGTACCCCATGTGCATGCACTCAGCCGTAGCTGCAAGGCCAGCCCTATTTCTGTACACTTATTTTCTATTTGTCTAGCCTTTCTTAACAGGCGTGCCTTACTACATTTCTTTTGTCATGTCTTGTGTACCAATTTATTATTATGTAACCTTTTGTATAAATAGCCGTGTTAAGGCAGCAATAAATCAGAGTCAGCTTGCCCCACTCTCAGAAGTTTCTTTGTTCTCTAACAATAATAACTTCACTGCGCTAGTACATGCTTGTACACCAAATGCTCTATTACTCGAGTAGTAATATACAAGCAGATCAGCCTGAACCTCTGCTGGCCGAACCTAGCTCTGACTAGTTGGCCTTCAAAGTTCGGTCACTGACTTGCACTCAGCAGAACAGTTCGAACTTCTGCTGGCCGAACCTAGCTTGCCTAGTTCGCCTTCAAAGTTCGACCTCTGCCTTGCACATTGAAACAAGCTAACGCAACCGGCAGTTAGACTAGTAAAGTAGGAATGGTTACACACCATTCCCAAGGATACTAGTCGACCTGTGGGCGGGTTGTATTGCTCAGCGATAGACATAGTTGCCAACTCAGTTCGGGAAGTTGTGCAGGTAGGCCGAGCTACCAACTCACACAGTGAAATCCTGCACAATAATAATAATTTATTATTGATAATAAGTCTTTATAATAATAGTTATAAAAATGATAATAATTACTTTTTACTTTTTGAGTGATAAAATAATCATCATATAATATCAATCATAATAATTAATAATAATTAATAATTTTATTATAATAATTAATAATAATGGTAATCATCATCATTTATTATTTATAGGAGGGTGATTATTATTATCATAAAACAATCATTATTTATTATTACATCATCATCATTTTTATTATTATAATTATTATAGTAATAAATATTTAATATAATAATTATAATAATAAATTATAATAAAACCAATTATTAATGATAATAATTATAATAGTTAATATTAAATGATGATAGTAATAATAATCGTAATTAATATCAATTAATTATTATCATCATCGATCATTTATTATATTGTGCAGAACTTCACTGTGGGGGTGTGAGTTGGTAGCTCGGCCTACCTGCGCAACCTCCCGAACTGTGATGGCAACTTGTGTCTATTGCTTCAGCAATACAACCCGCCCACAGGTCGACTAGTATCCTTGGGAGTGGTGCATTACCATCCTAGTCTACTATCTAACTGCCGGTTGCGTTAGCTATCTCAGTGCAAGCCAGTGGCCAAACTTTGAAGGGTGACCTAGTCAAAGCTAGGTTCGGCCAGCAGAGGTTCGGTTGACTTGTTTAGTGCAAGGCAGAGGTCGAACATTGAAGGCGAACTAGACAAGGCTAGGTTCGGCCAGCAGAGGTTCAGGCTGATCTGCTTATTAATTACTACTCGAGTGATGTTGTACGTGCATGTACTTAGCGCAAATAGTATAAATAATAATTTTGTTGTCAATAATCATCTTAACAATAATGATAATAATAATTATAACAATAATAAATAATTGACAGCGAATGAATGAAACTAAATAATAATAACATAATAAATAATAGTAATAATCATAAGTATAATAATATTATTAATAAGAATTAATAAATAAAGTAATAATATTTTACGATACTCTATGATTATTATTATTAGTTATTCAATAAAATAATTGTTCCTAACTATTATTATTGTCGATAATATAATTAATTAATAACAATATAACAATCAAACACACACATATCATCATCATTATTTTTATTATTAATTATTGTATGACGATTAATCGATAGTACTGATAATCATAGAAAAGTAGTAATACTAAAAATAGTTACAGTAGTAGCAGCAATGAAAATATAGAATAAATAATAATTAATAACAATGTTAATAACTAACAACTACGAAACATTTATTAAATATATACATATATACATGATTTATATGATTAGTGTTTATTTTTCAAAATACCAAGATAATAACAATTCTGAACAGTAGGAATGTGCAATTGTGTTAGGTTTTTTTCTACATATATATGTGTTTCATGATTTTTTCTATGTGATTGGTTAGTTAGTGTTCATCTTTTGAGTTTTACTAACGGTAAATTTTGTCACATTATTTTTTTGTAGATTAGGTTTATAACAGATGCAAATCAAGTTTGTGCTATTGAGGCATCTGCATCACCCAGCACTTGTCATTTTCATGTATGATTATTGTTATTGCTAGGTACTGGAAAGACATTTACCTTGTAGCAGATTGTGCGTCAGATGAAAGGCAAAATTGTCACATGCGCTTCGACAGGATTGAGCAACTTATTTCTGGGTGAACGCTTACCAGGCCGCAGTGCACAGACTGTCCATAGCACGTTTGGACTGATGGATGGAAGGTAATCAGGCTGCGTTGTAATGATATGCATGTTATTATCTGCTATATTTTACGATCTTATGAACCCCTCTGCAGTGCTGCATCTCACAGACTTGGTGTTTGATCTATAGTGTCTACTACAATCAGATAGTTCTTGCACTGAGCTATTAGTTCAAAGTTTGCTTGAGGCCGAAAAGCTGAACATTGCTTGTTTAAGGCATGGAAATTTCGACATTATAGGCTGCGCAAAAAGTAAAATATGTTCACTTGTGATTTTTTGTTTCTGTTTTTCTAGATACTCAGCTGGAGATTTGGTTAAGCTCCTTAGTGGAGAAGACGATTAATATATATGATGACGCAAAATGTAAATAAATAACCATAATTTTGCGAATGCTTAGCTTTTCAATTTGATGAGAGTTTTGTGCGTGTTTCAGTGTGTAAACTGATCAAGTCATTGCGGTGCATTTCTTGTCATTTGTTCCAGTTTTATTTAGCTTGCCTTAGTTATTTCAGATTGCAGAAAACTGATTGTATAATCATAGATGAAATTAGCATAATATCTTCTCACATTTTGCACAAAATGAACTGCATCATGCAACTGTGTAAAGACAGCAAGAATGTCATGGGTGGAGTGCAGAGAATCTTTTGTGAGGACTTCCTTCAGCTGCCTCCGATACAAAATGACCTCACAGGCGATACAGGAGAACCAGCCATTATGAGCACCAGATTTTACAGCTATGTGCCTCATAAAATTGTCCTGACTCAGGGAAGATTTGACCTAACATTAATGCTGACTCATCTGCGAATAGACATTGTTTTGCTGATCAGAACTGTAACTTGATTTCCAAACGTTTTCTGTTAGCATTTTTTAGAATTAATCATTAGCTGGTATTATGCAGCATTGATCATTAATGTTGTGAATAACACATGGATAAATTCGTAAGCATTTGCATTTCAATAGCTGCCTGAATTGTCATTTTCCACTTTCATTGGCATAAGTGCACCTTGTAAACACTGCCGCACTTACTGTGTGTAGATTTGTTAAATATGTAGTTTGTTGTGGTTGAATCCATAACTGCAGACGGAGATATGTTTCAAGCCCTTTGTATGTGAGGTATTTTTTATCTGGTCAAAATATGACAATCATTCACTTTTTTATCTTTCTTATTCTACATGAGACGGTGTGTTTTATCTCATTACATTTCTCATGTACCTAGCTGCCGTTTTATCTAATATTAGTATTTGATTCAAATTAATTCAATTCAAACACCCACTTCCTTGCTAATAATACATCGGCCACTATTCCATTAAATGTGTCTGAAACATTTTTGTTTTCTAAAATTCTTGAACCATTTTTTTATTGACAACAAGCTGACATAGCTGTGTGTGTCGCAGAAGAGCCATGTCAGCGCTGGCAATATGTTAATCATGGCCTGTGAGAAACAGTAAGTGATTAGCTTGAGTTTTTATGCTCAAATTATTTTAATGGGGATTGTCAACCTCTTTTTCAATCGGCTCAAATTAACGTAACCAGTTAATCCCCAGCATAGCATCATTGAACCATACACAATGATGTTTTATGTTTGCTATTTAGTCTTTCCTTACACTTTTTTTGTGTCTGCTTTAAAACGAATGTTAAATAAAACAGATTATTTTTAAAATGAAAAGTAAAAATTTTGTCGCAGGATTCAAATCAAAGTTTTGAATGCTTCAAAAGTGCATTATTTTACTAGTTTTTTTAATCATTGTAAATGCATACTTCCATAGCTACCGTGACCATAGAGTTTGAGAGTTAGTTATAATTCTTTTTAGATGTCACTGTGTTGGTGTTGTAGGTGATAATCTTTGCACTAAATTGAAGAAATAAAAGTTCTCAGTTTACTTATATTTGCAGTCAATAATATCCGTTAGCTGAAACTTGTGTGAGGTTAGTGTCTGTATCCTTGTTGGATCTATCTCCATTGATTGGCTCGTTTATCCATGGATATTTCATGTATTGCTATGAGTCCCGGTCCTTATGAACAAGTTTTTAGTATAAAATCAATATACTCGATCTGTCCATTGTCATCCAGGATTTGGGTTGTAATGACAGGCTATGTTGTTGAGTTTTGCGATTGGGATTGGTATACAAACGTAGGTCTACAAAAACTTTTTTCAATATACAGATTCAACGTCCTTCTGATGCTACACTCTGTCAAACAATACGGGAAGTGAGCTGTGGCAATGTTTCAAGTGAAACTATGGCTTTTCTCAAGTCTAAAACTGCTCCACTTGGTGTTCCTGAAGGTATGATCACTAATATATCCATTTGGTTTGTGTCTATTGTCTTGGGAATTTTTGATATGCATGAATTGGATAGCCAGTGGATATTCTAAATTAGATTGTTGAGCATAGACCAACATTAGTTTGCCCTACAATCAATCCCAAGTATGTGCAGATGTATCGGCCACGCCCATCATATGGCCTTTCGATGGCAAATGTCGGCCTGTATAGCCACCCATTTATTATTTGCTCACATGGAAGTTTTAACCACAGTCGTCTACCCAAAGTTACGCGAATCATGCAGATTATATAAAAGTGAATTTGAAGTCCTAAATAAAGGGGCGGAGCCTATTTTTTATTTTAGCTACAATGAAATTTTGTAGAGCCTACTAAAAATTTATCTCAAGAAACTGGCATGGCTTTTGAGTTTTCAGTGATTACAAAATATTCAAGAAAACCTCTAAAGCTACAAAAGCATACAACTTTTAAGTTTCTATTGGCAGCCTAAGAAAAGATGATTAGATCGAAGTATCAATTTTTCATAAAACTCCCCATTTTTGATGAAAAAGACCTCTATAAGTTGAAATCTGTTTGTTGAAAAATTTCATAAGCAACAATTTCTGCATTGAAACACCATACCAAAGATCTTGCTTGCTAGTAACGGGAAGTAATTTTTCAAACTAATAGGAAGCCAAACACCCGTTATTCATTTTGTTCATGCTCAAAATGGCAATTAGCCTTGTTCAAAGTACCTAATTTTCCGTATTAGTAACTAAAAGTTATATAATTGGCCATTGGGTGTGTTAAATAGGCTCTTCGGCACATATTTTTTGTAAAAGAGTGCAAGATATTACAGGTATTTGTATGGTAAAACAATGTTTTTTCATACCACATCAACAATTTTTAATGGTAAGTTATAAGATGGGCAGTAATTGTTTGGACCTGTTTCCTCAGTAACCACTTCCGTGCAGGTTCGCGTAACTGTGGGTAGACGACTGTGGCTTTAACTAAATGGAGGCATGATCAGTTGATAGACAGCATGATTTAATGTTGATCTGTCTCTACGCTTGCTTATCACGTGTGATCTATTGTTAAATAATTGTTATCAACAATTGAATAATTATTGCATAAGCAGTTTTAGTTTTGTGGTTTATTTTTTGGTTATTTATTTATTTTTAAATAACTTGAAGTATGTACTTTTTTGCAAGCCACAGTGATAACCAATCACGATATGACAACATAACATAAAATAAATCGGAATATTACGATAGTGCCCACACACTTGTCACGTTTGAGTCACCCATATGCACAGAGAGCTGCATTTACCTGTGGGTCAAACCAATCTATGAAACATTGCCCCAACATTACTACAGCAGGAGGTAATGGCGTAATTTAGAGCTGTAAACCCCTGGAAAGGTCCCTCACTTGTCACACCACTCCCCCTTTAGCACATTGCATTAGATGCCCCCCCCCCCATCTTACACTTATAACCCAACCTAAACCACTGTGAACCTGAAGGGACTGAAGCTAAAAAAGATTTTAGAAAAACTGTCCTCCCTTCTATCTGAAATAAGATTCAGCAAGGAATTTTGACTTCCCATATAAAGAGCAAAAATTGTAAACTCAATCTGAAACTCAACTTCAAAACTCCAAAGTGACTTTAGTCAGTCGAAATATTTTAAACTTTTAACTGAGAAAAAAATTAAATACTTGATATAAATTTTATATACACGAGCTTTGTGGACATTGGAATTGGTATCCACCGTGTTCCTGCGCACGTCGATGAGAAATTCAGGTAATAGTATCAAATATGTTGAAAGCCACAAATGAAATATTGAGGTTTGTTTGGGGCCGATTTGATAATTATGGATGACTAAAACTGGCAGAAAAACTGAATTTTTTTTTTCATTTCACCACATTTTGCCACAACACAGTTCCATGTGATATCTTCTCATGAACTGCTGGTCTTTCAGGTGCAGAAAGATGGCAGTGATTAGTTCAAGTATAAATATGTACCAGAACATTGTATCTGTAGTTTTTTTCTCTGAATCTACAGGTATGCAGTGGGACCACCTAGAAACGCCCTCTGTTGCTTTTTGTTGTACTCAGTTTCTTGCTCGGCTGTCCATTATGAGTTTTAAAATTGCTTTCACAGTCATGTTGGAGTAAATGAAGCCAAGATTAAATTATGAAATACATTTTTTTCTCCAAAAAAATTACTGCCACTTGAAAGTGTTTTTTAACACCAACTCAGTTTTCCTATCCATATTTTTAATTCAATATATGTAAAATTTTATATTTCAGTGATTAAGAGCGAATTTAATTGTCAATTATAGTATGTTCTCAATGCAGTTTAGGTTTGTCACTATATAATCATGTACTGGTGTTGTTCGGTCAGCACTTCAACGTAGAAATGCACGATGCAGAATGTTTAGCACGCCACTCTGGTCAACTATATAGTTATCTTGCTAAGGATGAACCATCTGCTGCATCCAAACAGTTCCGGTATATTGTGGCTGATAAGGTTTGTGCAAGGCATAAGTTGTAATAATAGCTAACATTTGCTTGATAACCGTACAAAAAATGATAGTAGAAAATAATTAAGTTCACTTTGTTCAGTTGTTTTCAAGTTAATATCTAATTTTTATCCCTGTAATTTACGCGAAAAAGTTTTCGCTCAAAAACCCGGGTTTTTAGTACGAAAATACATTATTTTGCAGGAGAACAATTGTTTTTTGTAGTCAGAAAAATTCTCTTTTTTTACACAAAAAGTATTGTTTTTTCCAGCCCCAATAATGTATATATTATGGCGGATTTTCACACGAAATAATTTGTTGTTTTCAGTCAGTTTAGTCAGAAACACCTTTTTTTTCACATGGAAAGTTTTTTTTTTCAGTCCTAAAAACAGTTTTTGCACGCAAAAAATGTATATACATTTGTGAGCATTTCTAGCAAATGAAACAATTTGTAGCCAGCCAATAGCTTTAACGTCCTTTACTATTTTACCTTTTAGTACCCAGCTCCTCGATTTTTTCTTGTTGAGCACTGTTTTACTTCCTTCAGTATTGACTGGTTCTTTTCATCTCTTGGGCAACTAATACTAATAATTACTTATTTATTTATTTGATTGTTTCTATTTAGTCTAAGCCCCTGTGCACACCTTGTGCCCAAGTAATACTTTTACTTACTTATATATGTATGTATACATATATATATAAATATACATGTATAGTATAAAAGATTTTCGGGCGAAATAATGTGATGTTTGCAGTCAGTAAACTATGTTTTAATGTCATAAAATAGTTGTTTCATCCGCATAAGTTGTGCAAAAAAACAGTATTATAAACAATTTTCGCAAAAAAAAATTTAGCTCAAAAAATTAGTGTTTTTAGTACGAAAAAACATCATTATTTTGCAGGAGAAATACTGTTTGTGTAGTCAGAACAAAACTTTTTTACGCGAAAAGTATTATTTTTCTTTCCTAAAAAAAAAAGTTTTGTGCAAAAAAATGTATATATTATGAAGGATTTTCGCACAAAATAATGTTGTTTTCAGTCGGAAAACTGTGTTTTAATGTCACCATTTGTGCGAAGAAATACTGTTTTTTTCCCTCGAATTGAAAAATTTTCTGGGTGAAATATTTTGCTTATTTATCTGATAAAAAAGACGTTTCCATGCAAAAATTGTGTCTTTCTTCAGCTAGAAAAACATTCTTTTTAGTCAGATCAATAAGATTTATTTTCCCTGTAAAAAGTCATTTTTTACTCGTGCAAAAATGTGTTTTTCTTCACACGAATGCAGAAATTGTGTATGATATGAAGGTCAGCCAGGATTAAATGTTTTTTCAGACAGGTTATTTTATTCACACTTTTTATATTTAATAAAGTTTTCCCACAAAAAATGTTTTACATATGGAAAATCGCATATATTATAAAACCTATCAGTGTGGGTTTTCAGAATTTCTAAATAAAATATTGTTCAAAGTTAATGTTGACCTCATATTTTACAAGCCATATATCAGTCTCACTATCTCTCTTTCTCGGCATACGTTCTTTAGTTACATCTAAAAGTCATGTTAACTAATGAGTTTGTTTAACGATAGTAAATAATTTAGCTTAAAAATCATTTTTGATTCTATAGTAAAACGAATAAAGCTTACCCTTTCATAGTGATATGATTCCCTTGAATTATAGATTAACTGCTGAAGGTCTTGTTTTCGACATTCTTCTTTTTCAGCGTCATCAAAGTAGTTGAGAAAATCAAGAGAGTTTAGATTATCAGCCAGTTCGGAGACTTGGATGAAAGCTTGATGAGCTGTGAGTACAGTGAAGTCGTAGGAAATCAAATCGTTTGCATCTTGTTTTAGTTCTTTGAACAGAATAACTCCACGTTTTTCCGATGACACAGCTGAAGCTATTTGAAGAGGGATATGTACATATCCCCAACCAGTAGCTCTCCATCTACGACACATCTGTATTGAGCTACAAGACACTCACATGAGTCACTCCAACGTCTGTCAGCTTTGGTTAGTATTTCTGGGTTTTGGAAACATATGATGATATATGTTGGAAAATCCTGGAGGTGAGCTACGTCAAAATAGGCCATGATTTGTCTCATACTCTTTCCCGGTAATATACCGAATGCATCCTTCAAATGCCGACAACATCCTTTGTCTTTAGCAGCATGAAAAATTGCTTTTCCAGTCTTTTCAACACCCATGTAGATCAAAATGGATGGTTTTGTTTGCGTAGCTTTATGAACAACTAATCCTACCTCAGATGGAATAGTACTCTTCACTCTAACTATCGTTTTATCCTTTTTATAGTTGTAGATGATGTTGCATATTGTTTTATCATGAAATTCAATGGTTAGTACCTGCATAACCGTAGGTATTAGTAGTTCCTGAGTCTCAACGGTTTTTTCAATGCTTTTTCGTCGAAGCTGAGACAGAGAACTTAACAGAGAGGCGCTCTTGATGACAGCTGACAGTGAGTTGAGTCTAGCATCTCTTTTTGCACAGTTCGAGTCATCATCATCCCTATCATTTTTTTTTTGTTATCGCTTGAGAACTTAGAGCTATGTTTGGAGTCATATCGGTAATGGAAGAGTGTTGAGGAAAAACTTGTTGGGATTCCAGCTCTTCATTCTTTAATTGTTTTGCATTGTCTTGTCTAAACATTCTAAAAAGATAAAATAAAAACTGGGTTACGATTTTTTTTTTTCAAATAATCTGAAGAGTGAGTTGAGTGTTTCAACTAGCAAAAAAATTAGATATGTACTCAATAGCATATCAATTTGAGTATCTCAAGTAGTAAATTTATTTATTTATTATTTTTTTTACCTTAATACAGAAAGTCCTTCTAGTAGTTGCAGTAGATGGTGTAGTAGAATAGCTGAAATAGCACCAACTAACATAGGGATATTTGCGTGAAGAATGTCAATCCGGGAAACTTTTTCGTTTTCACGCGAATGAAACATAATTTTTTGGCTGAAAAATAAATTATCGTTGGTTTGAAGTACGACACAATTTCACACGAATAAAAAGTTATTATATCTAGCAGAAAATGAGCATTTTCAATCTGAAAAAAATTCTTGTTTTCACGCGAATAAAACAGTTTTCTGACTGATAAATAAAACATTTTTTGTTTGAAAAACAACACAATTTCATGCAAACAAGAAATTTATTTTGTCGCGCGGAAAACTATCATTTCCAATCTGGATCAAATTTTTGTTTTCGCGTGAATTAAACATATTTTTCTGGCTGAAAAATAAGTGATTCTGGGTTTTGAAAAACACCACAATTTCACGCGAATAAACATTTATTTGATCGCGTGGAAAAAAAGCATTTTCAATCTGAAAAAACCTGTTGTTTTCGCGCAAATGGAGCATAGTTTCCTGACTGAAAAAAAATTCTTTTTCATTTGAAAAACAACACAATTTCATGCGCGTAACAAAAAAATTTTGGTCGCATGAAAATCAGACCTCATTCTCTCCGCGGGAAGAATTTAGTTTTTTCCAACTAAAAATATTCATTCATTCACGAGAAGAAGTACTGTTTTCCGCATGAATGGAAAAAAAAATTTCGTTATGAAAATTGGGTTTATTCACGCTAAAACAACAGGAATTCGTTTACACGCGAATGAAACATAGTTTTCTGACTGAAAAACAAACTATTTTTTTTGAAAAACAACACAATTTCACGCGGATAAAAAATTATTTTGTCGCGTTAAAATCAAACTTTTTCTCTCCGCGTGAACAATTTATATTTTCCAACTGAAAATATTCATTCATTCATGCGAAGAAGTACTGTTTTCACGCGTGAAGGGAGAATTTTTATCCTTATGAAAATCGGGTTTATTCACGCGAAAACAACGGTAAAACCTTTGCTATTTAAGAACCGTTGCTTCTACACAGAAATCATCCATTTCAGCAATAGCATCTGAAGAAGCAACATCTACTAGAGGACCTACTAGCATTATTACAAGCATTCTCAGTATTGAATAAAAAGACTCATAATACTATAGTAAAATTTAATAAAATATAATTTATCAGGATTGGTGATACTCAGCTGGAAACGGAATAAAGCGTCAGAAACCCAACAGCTAAGTTTTAATAATTTGTTTTTAGTTGTGGGTAAAAATTAAATAGAATATTTTACTTTGATTGCATTATCACAAATATTGTTTTTTCTGTTTTTAGTTCATTCTGGGTTAGCTTTCGCAGGAATAAAACATTGTTTTTCTGCATGAAGCAATTGGTTTATTTGTGTGAATACAAAGTTTTTCCATGTGATCTTTTTTCAGCTGAAAAAATGTGTTTTAGTTGGATGAATAAGTTTTTTACACAAGTGGAACATTATTTTTTACATGAGAAACTTTTTATGCGAAAAAAATAAGAAAAACAACATTCATGCGAAAACCCTGCAGTACTCACTATGACTTCAGAATGCTTTATTTGTTTATATTAATGCAAACATTATTTTTTTTATGTTTTTAGATTATTATGGATGAACTTTCTGAAGAGCTCCTTTGCACAGACCCATATCCATCAGGAAGCAAAAGGAAAACAAGCAAATCAAGTCCTAATAGAAAAAAACCTGTTACAAAAAAGCGAGTAGTAAGAAAACGTACACCGGCTGATAGCGAATCAACAGGGTTTGCGGAAAAAGCTCGTTTAAAGCATGAATGCCACAGATGGTTTCTTAGATGAAATTGTGAATTATCTTACCTCATTTATTTAGTGCACTCCGATATATTGTTGAAAAAAATTTATTCATATTACTTTTTTTAATAAAAATCAACACGATTTTATGAAACCGCCGTTGTCCTCCGCCATATATAATGACATCAGCATATAGATGGAAGCCGTGATCGCACAGTGCTGTACCGCCAAAGTTGCCCGTTTTCAAGGCTCATTATCTCATAAACTATCCAAAGTTACTTCTAAAAATTTTACAAGCATAGAGTGAAAAATGCATTGTGGCTGCTGATAACTTTTTAAGGAATATTTCTGGGTACATTTTTCATATAGCAGGGACTACTGCATCCTCACAGTGCTTACTGATGTTAAAACAATGCGGCGGATTGGCTATGTTATATAGTCTGGGCGCAGAGACAATGTGTGATAAATTAGCACTAGCCCGTTTCATTGACGATCAATGAGCTACGCTTAATGTTTCCGGCGTTCCTCGTTGTTGTTTAGCCAATTTCGTTTCCATTAGTTATTAATTAATTGATTATCCTGATTGATACCTTTGAATACCTTTGACGACATAGAACACTCAGGAACCTTGATAGCGTTTATTGTCCACTTTTCAGTAAGCTAACAGAAATTATTCTAAATTTTTTTTGCTATTTTTTATGCGTTTTCAAAACAGGTTTCTCTCCCGGCCTACATCATCCTCTTATAATAATAATTAAAAAATTATTTATTATTACAAATAGTACATACTACTTCTTATACTATTATCCTTTACCATTTGAATGTGGTAGTATTGGTTATTAGTTATTATTCACAAAAAAATAACAATTAATTATTATTACTAATAATAATAATTATTATAATTATTTTTATTATTGCATAACAACAGTTGAACAACTGTTGAACAGTAGTGTAGTAGCAGTAGTAGTGGTAGTGATATTTTTTTCTATCATCATCATAGGTTGGTTAAATAAATACAAAAAATTCAATACAATTATTATTTATTTATTATTATACAATAAACCACGATTAGTTTATTAATGATAATAATAATAGTTATTATTTATTTATAGAAAAACAAAACTAATTTAATCAATCTATTATTATTAATATTGAAAGCTTTTTTCCGTACATAATTATAATTTTTAATCTATCATCATAATGTAAAAAAATACTACTACTGTTGTTATGCAATAACAATTATTAATAATGATAATAATAATAATGGTTTTTGTGAATAATAAGTAACCAATAGCAACAATTCTTAATTATTACAATGATGATGATAATAGTAATAATATGACACTTCTTTTGATGAATGATAATACTTAACTATTATAAACAGACAATGATGATAATAATAATTGATTATTTCTTTACATTAATCAATAATATCAATATTAATTAATTATGTACTTGGGTTCAAACCACATGTGACATTGTTTTTTGATTATTTTCTAAAATACTGTTGTCCTCACTTGTGAATACAATTTCATATAGTTATTATAAAAACAATAATGTTAGAAATAATTATGACAAATAATGATAATAGCATTTTTTATCTTCTTTAGGTGTTTAACAAGATATGGAATTAGCCAGCCCCAGGCGTTGTGCCGTAGCTAACTGTGAGGCTACCACTCACTTGTTCTCATGGCCATCAGATCGCCGACTAGCTCGGAAATGGACCCATTTTGTACAGCAGAAAGTCGCAAACTTTGATGAGTCGAGACTTGACAATTGCTTGTGTTTTCGCCATTTCACCACTGACTGTTTCACTAACTATGAACAGTACAGGCTACAGACAAATGAGTCAACCACGTGAGCTATCTACCATTGCAGAAATCAGAATCCAGTTTTTGAAAACCAAATATATTCTACCGCCATCTAAAATTATCGTGAAATTTTCATTCAACGTAATTTTGGTGGTTTACTGGTTTATACAATTTCTTCCATATTTGCAGCCTGCGACTTGACTACACGAGTGCAATTCCCTCACGCCAGCTTCATTCAGGTGACACAATTCCATCACCAAGAAAACTTGAACAGTCTATGTCGGTGCGGGAACGAAGGAAGGTTGTTTCGAAATGCACTTGCTGCACCGTAAGTTATTGCCGACAGAATATATTTGCAATTGTTGTGATAACCAGGTGTATACTATGGTCAACAAGCTGTACTGTCAGTTTGAAATTACATTGCCCAGTGCGTCTACAGCTACTGGCCATAATATTGTCGCATAGCAAACTATGAACTAAGTGTGTAACCTTTTATCTGTTACAGGTTTTTACTATTGCTACAAAAACAACAAATATTCTGGCTATTACATTTATGTGTTGGTTCACATTGTCACCATGTGTTGGTGCAAGTCCAACAGATGGCCTGGTATTCAGGAATAAACATCTCTATTAGTACTTGGTGACACGTTCCAGCACATGAAGGTTTTAGTGGTGTTTAATGATTTTTGAAAGCTTTTGAATGAACTCGACATATACTTACAAACGAGACATGAACATTGTGGTAACACTGATACAGTTTTGTGTGATGGATCGTAACATTAGATGCTTTCAAAAGCTTATGAACAGTTTTGAAATAGTCTAGACACTTTGCAAAGTGTCTTTTACATTGAAAATAATTGGTTAAATGTAATAAACAGTCTGCGAACCGTATCTCAAAGTAGGATTGTTTTTGCAATGCTTATCAGTAGGCCTTAGTAGTTGTGGAATATCATGCAATAATACTGTATTGTCTGTCCAACAACCGTATTGTCTGTTGAATTTTACAAACTGCATGGTTGTTTAGCAAATAATCCAGACAGTTTAGAAATTATTCAGAAGATTACACACCATATAAACACTTCAAAAATAATATGGATTATCTACAAATCGTACGAACTATTTTGCAATAATCTGAAGTGATTTAAAATAATCTGAACCATTTTGAAAAAGTTGAAAAGGTTTGCAAAACACAAGGCTTTCGAACCAAAAATTATTGCCCTCATTTTCTTCATAGTCTTTTGCAGATTATCTAACACAGACATAGAACAACAGATGAAAAGAAGATTATTTAGCTATATAAATACTTATTGAATTTATCCCCAAATATTATATTTTTATAAAACATAAACAGGTTTATAGGTTATTTACAATATTATGAAATAAATAATGAAAAAAATTATTTCTATTCTTTTCATGAAAATTCAACCATTGTGTTTTGTAAAAAAAGTTTCAATGAAACTTCCTATCAATAAAGCAGGCCAACAAATCAACTCTTATTTTGCCAAGCATACAAATGATCTCACAATGCGTTTAAAAGCTTTGCATATATTGGGACTTCTTCAAAAGCATTCAGTTAGCTTGAAAAGCTTGCAGACGTTTAAAAATGCAAAAAAATGAAACGTTCTTAGCTGCAATACTTTTGTATAATTAATTAACATTAGCAATGAGTCAGCTACCATAGTTAGCTATATTAGATCTAGATTATGTTCAGATTATATCTAGATGCAAGAGATTGAGGTCAAATCAATGTTAGACAGGATCATTTACATTTAGTTTCTTTATGATGTAATAAAACAATGGGTTTACTGCTAAAGCAAATCGTTGACTACCATGCAATTTATAATACGAACACAAAATAAAGCACATACATTCTTGTTGTTGTGAAACATAATGTTATCCTTAATTCCACTTTGATATAGCTGTTTTAGTTGGATGTATTTGTGAACTGGTATACGTCATAGATTTTTCTATACCAACCATGTATCGCACATGCATACCAAACTTTATAACACATTTAAAATTTTAGAATTCCAAAAGTAGCCAAGCTGATAACATCTCCTCCTCCCCTCAGGGTGTCAAAGACACCAACAAGGTCACATCCCCAAATGGTTTGCCAACAAACACAAACAATTGATAATTGCAAACTAACACATGAAGTACAATCTAATAGTACACAGTATGACATGTGAGTACTTACAGCTGTCTACATACACTTTTTTTCTTTATCTACAAAGTCTATCATTGCTATCAATTTTCTGTTGCTCGGGAGTCGGAAAGTATAAAAAATAACCACTCACTGAAGTTGAAACACTGGTAGCTTGCAAATATTACTTAATCTTACTGCATAAAAGATACTATAAATGTTATTAATGTATGTAGCAAAGATTGGCAGCCTTTCCAAAAGAGCTGTGCATGTGAGGCTGGTGCTGCTGATAGCACTGCTATCAAACCTCTCATCACCAAAACAGTAGAGGAATCAACTAGTAGGAGCCAACCTTACTCTCCTGCAACTCCTGACCCTGATGAACTCGATTGTGTAAGTTGTTGTCATTCACTATCGACGACCAATACAAAACACCACTAAACTATTGCATCTATCAAAATTTCAATAATGACTGATTTGGCTTAATAATGATAATTAATTTTTAAAATATAACCAGCTCAATAATCTCAAAGCTGTTGCATTCTTCCTTCAAACTTGTCATTTATATTTATTCAGCTTTGCATATGCTGGATTTCCTTTGCAGGCTTGTAGCTAATGGTTCAAATTGAATGGTTATTTTATTCCATTTATGAATGTCTCTATACCATTTCAATAACGACTAATATTCGCCCCCCCCCCCCCCCCCCCCCGTCCAACCGCAAACAATAAACAAATGAAAATCCGGTTTCAGGTGATCGATATTTTGTTGCATGCCGACAAAAGTTCCATGCATTTGAGTTGCCATATATTGCGTTAATGCACTCAATTGTGTTGAGGTCATGCAAACCTGCATCAACTGTTTTATTACATCATTATGGCATAAAAAAGAACTCCTATAGCGAAACACTTTGATATATGTTCATCTACGCTGCATACATTCTTATTCTGACTTTTAAACATTAGGCTGTATTTTCTCTACTTGTTAGAATGAAGATACTGAATGGCTACCTGATGCCGAAAGTATAGAAGAAGACATTGCAGCAAAACACGCTGATGAGCAAGGATATAATCAAAGGTAAAACAGACAAACGCTAAACCTCAACTTGACTTCTTTTAATTAAAATGCATCCTTGTGTTATTTTACTTTCCATAAATGCTTGATGGTAACAGTAAATTTTCAGGCTTTTCAATTTTAGTAAAATACTTTTATTGTTCAATGTTGTTCGCAGGCGGGGAAAGTGGTTTGACGAACCCAAGTATTTCGTAACTCACGAAAAACTTATTGAGCTCCTCAAGGTATGCGAGTTGTGCTCATCAAATGCAGATGTGGAAATCCATGACAAGAAGGGGGTATATGTCAAGTTTAAGGCTGTATGTTGCAACACAAACTGTGGCCACTGCAGATTCTGGGAAACCAGCGACACTCATAGACAAGTACTAGTAATTAATATGCTGCTATGTGCATTGGTGCTCTTCTCTGGACAGCTGCCTACTAAACTTCTGCGGGCCTTCACTTTCATCAAATGTGTTGTGCCGTCGACTCGAACATTTTTTCGATATCAAAAAGATTATCTACATGGGGTAAGTTTAAAACAATTTTTTTTGTTTTATTGTGAATATCATAGTAGAAACGGTCCTAAACATTTGAGTGCCAAGTTGGTAACTTATTATGTAATTTATTACTTCATAGATTATAAGAGCAGTCTATGAGAGAAAGATGACGGAGGTAGTTGCCATACTAAGTGGAGACAGGCTGGATATCCATGGAGATGGACACTTTGACTCTCCAGGGCACAGCACAACATATTGTACATATACACTGATGGACAGCCAGACTTCTCTTATTTTAGCAAACTCAGTTATAAAGGTAATTCTGGGAAAACTTTCATACATCAAGTGTTGTGATGTCTGTCCTCAGTGTCGTATGAGTTTTTCCATTTCAACCGACTTAATGACTGAGCAGGAACAAACTTTTCTAAAGCTGCCACTTAGTTAGTGGCAGTGGCGTCTGAGCTTACTGACGAGCTAAACCCTCTCAACAGTCAACTAAACATTTCAGAGTCCGTGACAAGATGCACCAGGCTTGTTTCCAAAGTAATAAAATCACATGTGTATTCTTGTTAACACAATGAAAACTCAGCGTATTGCAAACTGTTTCTAGCGAGTTCATGCACTTTAAATTTGCAAGAGAAGGAATTTTTTGGCTTTGAAATTGAAGTGAGATCAATTGTAACAGTATAAAACATGGTTGATGTGCACACGCTAAATTTTTAAATTGACATTTTTGGTTTTTTTTTATGAGCAGAGCACAGAAACGAGTTCATCTGTAGCCATGGAGAAAGAAGGTCTGATTCGTTGTCGCCAGATTGCAGAAGATAGTGGCCTAGATGTAAGAAGTGTGACAACTGACCAGCACACCCAGATCAAACCATACATTCGAGATAGCTGGCCAGAAGTTGATCATTACTTTGACACTTGGCACATAGCAAAAGGTTATTGCAAAAAGTATTGTAGTGAAGTGTTGGTAATCATAGTAGATTGGAGCATACGTAGACAGGAATGAACTTCTAGAGAAATAAATGCAGCTTGTCTGGAATGAACGTGGACACATCAGAAATGGTTTTTCTTGCCAGGATGTGCCTAAATTCATACTAGTCATGTCTGCATTCATTCCTGTTTATGTCCATTCCTGTCTACGTCCATTCCTGTCTACGCTCATTCCAACATTATTAATTTTATCACCCATAGATTTATATTTGATACCATAAATTACAACTTGTTATACTGCGTTAGGACTAAAAAAGAAGCTCAATGAGCTGGCAGGAAGGAAAGCAGCCTATCGGTCAATTGGGAGATGGATCCCTACTATCGTAACCCATCTGTACTTTGTCGTGGCCCATACTGACCCTTACACTGATTTACGCCGTGAGTGGTGGACGAGTGTTGTGAATCACATTTGCAACATACACAGGCATCCAGAAAATGAAGTATTCAAGGAATGTGCTCATGGTGATTTAGATGAGATAATAGAAGATGACGAAGGACAGCAGTGGACACGCCTATGGTTGGATCAACGTAGGTCACCTTCTAAACTTATTAAAACACAAAATACTTTGG
This sequence comes from Cryptosula pallasiana, assembly GCA_945261195.1. Lineage (NCBI taxonomy): Eukaryota > Metazoa > Bryozoa > Gymnolaemata > Cheilostomatida > Cryptosulidae > Cryptosula > Cryptosula pallasiana. The sequence goes on from CALYOO010000407.1 coordinate 30,779, forward strand.
AGAGAATTATTAACTGCTAAACCGCTCAGATTTTTAATGACCAATCTTAATTAGTTGATCGCTGACATAGCATTTCCTAGTGCATACAGCTTATTTTTAGTTATTAGCGCTTTAAAAATTGTGCTTCTCAACATGATGCAAACCCTGGCTATTATCAACTTTGACACTGTCTATTTTTAGTCGAAGTAGTAACAATCGAGTTTCGAGCCATTATTGAAAACAAAAGGCTGCTGGAGGCTGTTGGCATGGCTGGTAAAGTCACAACATCCGAATTAGAAAGTTTCCACTCGGAAATAAACAGAAATGCACCGAAAATGCAAGGGTTCAGTTATAGTGGAATGCTCTCAAGGTAAATAATTATTTGCACTGGCATGCGTCAGAATGAATTGGAATAAGTTGAAAAAATACATTTACAAAGCTAGTGCCAGTAGAAATAGGAACTGAGTCTGCAAAACCATATATTTTTAGGAAACAACCTCACCTAAAAACTTTTAATACTTCATAACTTTATTGAACCGTTGCCCCAATCATTGCAGAGTTCAATTGACGGTTATACACCACAATCAAAACTGCCAGAGAGGAATTCGTTTGAAGGTTGATGGCACACCGATGGTGTCAGCGCACCGTAGCAAAGCCACAAAACTGGAGCCTCGAGCAGTAAATATGAGAGAGCATAGTAGTTATGGTGAGTGCAGGAATGATTAAACACAATAATACAGTGACATATTTGTTACATTACATAGCGAGAAAAACCTCCTGACACTCCATTTATACATTCGTTATCAATTTACGTTAATGATGAAAACTTTAGAGCAAGATTATTTTCTGACATGATGAAATAAAAAACATGCTGTTCGTTGTTTGTTACTGACAGCTAACTGAATATGTCAACTTACTTTGTATGTGAAGTTATTTTTATGTACTGTTTGAGCTCACAAGTAATGACTACCTGCTTATTAGAACATTAACTACTGCAGATTATTTGGCTGACTTGTACGTCGAACTGGAAGCACATATTCAGTCAGGGACAAAACCAGCGCATAAGGACGATGAGCCACCAACTCTTGCATCAAAAGGTCCAGAGTACAACTTGAGGGACTTGCAAGACAATAAAAAGTCTAGAGGTCTTGCTGTCAAACGACACTATTTTAAATAGTTACTGTAAAAGCCACTAATGCAACAAACACTTCTTAGATGTCTTTCCTTTTTGTCATACATATTTGCGATTCAAGTTGTTGCTTAACATTGACTGACCACTCAAGTTGTATATGTAGACAGACATAAACCACCAATACATTACATATAATACAAACCAGGAATTGAACTGGTACTTATTGATAATGAATGTGAAACTCTTGAATGATATAGCGGCCCTGAAAAGGGCCATTGGGGTAACAAAGTGATGTGATAATATCACTATTCATCATTTAGAGACTCTGGGCAGTATCTTGAAAACTCTTCATCAGCAAATTCCTCATCAGAAGATGTTGTGAACTTGGCACGTATCATCAGATACACACATGACGGAAGCGGCTTTCTGATACCCTTACCAATATCTGGGTATGTCCAAAACACCAAGGACTGATAAGCGGCCAGCCTCCTCTGTTTCATCAGCAAGTTGCTGATAGCCTCCTCTGACATGGCATGTGATGGCTTCAGTGTAGTAGCATCAGGAAATCGTTGAGCTGCAAGCATTTTGAAACGTTGAATAATTGAGTAAAACTCCAAACATCCATTGTGACATGAGTGGCTAAGACAGACAAACTATTAATTTAATACCACTTCAATGTTGCTGCGACGATCTGACCTAATCTAGTGACATTGTATTATTTATGGTTGTATTGCATACATCACTGTATCCGTTTATCCAACTTGAAGCAATATATATGGTGCAACTACAGTCACTAAATTTTGAGATCAGCAACAAATAAAAAGTTTTCCAAGGGCTTGACAGCAAATCAAGCAAAAATAAAACACATAGCTTTAATTTTAAATATTATTTCCTTTGACTGAATTTGCACCAGCGCAAATTTACTTACTGCATGCACAGTGTTGTAAAAAGTAAAGTAATTTAAACAAAAATTAATATAATTAATTTTTTTCTAAAGTTTGTTCAGTCTAATACAGGGAGGGACTAAATGTTATCCAAGCCATAAACCTATCACCATTACACTATTTAATTGTTTTCTATCCTTCCTTATATGATCATTGCGAACTGCACGACTTGTTTTATACTCACGGTGATGGCAGCAATATTGACGATACATCAGTCGAAGAGGAGCAGGCTTTAAAAGATCAGTAATATTGTCATCGAGAGTTATGCATGCAACCTCTACATTCTCCCTACTGCGAGTGTCCCAAATAGGGTGATGCTTGCAACAGACATTCATATGTGACTGCGGCCATCCATGGCATTTGCCACACTCACACCACTCTTGAACTGGTGGAGGCACATATTGAAGAGCCTGACAACAAACATAACAAGTTAGAACAGTTCTTTATAAGCCTATAAACTATTTAACATACATTTCCCAAAAAAGACTGAGGGTGAGAATTAGGACGGGGTGGACAAATGGTGAGATAGGGATAGAGTGGGGATGGAAAGAGCAGGGCAAGAAGAGAGTAGGCCAGCATACTTGAACAAAACAGGTAATACTGTAAGTTAATCCATATGATACAATCATTATTATATTATCTGTAATAATTAAAAATAAAATAATAATTAATATTTAATTGTATTTATAATATTTATATGACATAATACACTAGTTCTTATTATTATTGCTAACTATAGTTAATATTATTATAATAATTATTATAAGCCATCAACAACTATAAAAAATAACAATGATCATCATTGCTGATGGCCGATAATTATATTAATATTAGTTATAATTAGCAATAATAATAAAAATAGTAGTTAGTAGTGAGTGTATTATTATTGCGTTATTCCTTATTATTATTATTACAATTATTTAATTTCATTTATTTTTTTACTTAATTATTATCTTTAATTTATAGTCATCATCGTTAACCACTACTGCTGCTACCAGTAGTAGTAGTTGTTAGTAAGCAGTAGTAGTGATGCTATTATTATTAATTATTGGTCACAAGAATAATTTGCAATAATTTTAATTATTATAATAATGTAGCTGATAATAATAATAGCAGGACTACTTACCAACTACTACTGCTACAACTACTATTAGCAGCAGTAGAAAAGTAGTAACTACTATTATTATTATTA